>PVKM010016844.1:0-26472 GCA_004027735.1 Carollia perspicillata
GGGACAGTTAGTAACATGGTCTCACGTAAACTTGTCAACACTGTTTTACCTATTATGGGCTACTAATTCTAAAACAGTCATTTAATGAAGCCCTAGTTTAGGAGTAATAGCTTGTTTGTATTGTAAAATCCAACTTCCCATTGAAGCTGACAGTTAAAGCAACAGGTAATAATAAAATGCTACCATTCTAATTTCATACTTCTGTCATCCTTTTCCCCAGGTAACCCAGGGCATGAACTACATTCTGAAAAGAAATCATTAAAATGTCTGATAATTATCTAGAAGCTTACCAGTTTCACCAGTCAGTCTCTGTGGAAAATCCCATTAAATCAGGCTGTTTCCTCAAATAAAATAAACAGAGACTGATCAGAGCTTATCATTTTGAGGCCATTAATTAAGCAAATTCTAGTCCAGGTAAAAACGTTTCCCAGAAATCTCTTGGATTGACATTTACTTTGTGTTAACCACTCTGCATGGTCTGGCTTCATACCAGGTCTAGAGGCCATTTAAATAATATTAAGACACCAACATTAATTCACTGTTCTGTTAATCATATAGAAGCAGAACAGCTTGTTATAAAAAATGATCTTTCCTTGCCTGAAGCTCCACTGTTAGCGCTTGTTCTAATGCAAATCCCTGTCCTTCCTTGCTAGCTGCAAAGTAATGCAGTTCTTCTCTTAGGTTTCTATACTGTGAAAGGGGCGGAGGACAGGGTGACTTGCTTCAGTTTTAAATTTGAATGGGATTGCCTTCCAGAAGAATGTAAGGAGGAGGACACAACCTATTTCGACTTGCTTTGATCAAAGGCATCTTTTTTCTGGTAATGATTACTGGAAACGAGACTCAGATTAAGCAGCAAATCTGAGAGATGATGTCATGCATCATAACTTTTTCTGATCTGCAAAATAAGTGTATTGGGTTGGAAAGTCAGGAAGTTTTGTCAAGATTTCCTTTATTTTTATATTTAGCTCACATTTACCACTGAGGAGATATAGTTACTCTGTTCCTGGTTAACCTGGCAAACCATGGTTAAAAGATTTCTTCCATTATCTTATGTGGAGTGTTTGAGTGTTTCAAGCTGATGGAATAAAATAGACAAATGTACAGTAAGATTCTAGTGACTAGAGATCCTTCTTTGCTTGCTTGTGAAATTAGGCATGACTTTTTAACCACTTTCTGCATTTCAGAAGGCTTTCGAAAATTTAGAAGGGAGTGTTCTAGTAAGCTGTTGCTGCCATTTATTGCCAAACTGTTGCCCATCCAAACAAATTCAGTCAGGTGCAATACATCCTTTTTAAAAAAATTAAAAATACAGTTACAACCTGAGAACAAATAGAAAACATGTTTATAATCCCTGGGCTCTGGCTTTTCCTCCTTGGAATCATCAGCATTGCATTCAGTCAGTTTTTGCCAACTGCCAACAAACCACCAGGCTTCATTCTAGGTGTCAGAAAATACTGATGAACAAGGAGGACTTGACTCCCACCTACACTCTTCATAGAACTCTTAGACAAGTGATATAGAAAAGTGATTATACTCCAGACAAGTATCCCTGCAAGGGTAAGCACAGGATGCTTGGGGTCCTATGAAAGGCTTATTCCAGAAAGGGTAGAGGAGGTTCTCAGGGAAAGTGATGGCTCCCCTGACACAAAAGGATCTGAAGCTAACCACAGGGAGTGAGGTTAGAGAGAGGGCAGGGGGCTCTAGATAGAGATAACAGCTCGAGGAAACACCTAAAGGATGAAGGGAGTGTGGCATTTTTAGGTATTTGTACTTCACAATAGCTAGACTCCTGAGAGCAAAGCAGAGTAATGGTGGAAATAAGCGTTTTAGAGAGTATCAACAAAATGTAATGTTGCAGCCAAGGTGGGGAGGCCCAAATGGGAATTTGAAATAGGATCCAGAACTCAGGGTGTTCAGGAAATATTAGAAAAAAATATATATTTGTATCGGATGTCCTCACCCCCACAAGTCTGGGCTCGGGTGGCATGCATGGAGCAGGGCCATTGACAGCTGTTTTGAATAGCAACAGTTTTACAGATAACCTCAAGATGGTCCTTTAACATATCTATAACCTTTAGCTGGTTTCATAGATATGTTAAATAGCTGTGGCCTTGCTTTGAGCCAGGGAGATGGGAGTGACTCAACCTATGATGCAACTGGGAGGCAACTCCCTCTGGGTACAGCACCTGCGTAAAAGCTTACAGATGACTGGCTCCACACCATGGGGCCACACCTGCCTGGACTATTATGGTATCTAAGTAAAACTGGAAGAATATGGGAATGCTGGCAGGTAAAACTGATTATAGGGGGAGTCAGAAATGGTGCTGCAGAAGAAGACTGGTGTTAGAATTTATACCCAGGCGTGGCAGCCATGCAGGGGCTTTTTGGGACCATGTGGCTTTGGTGAAATCTGGGACTGTGCAGCTTTTAGGTGCCCCCTTTTTGCCACATGGCTTAGGAAGCAGGAGAGACTTTGCCTGGAAGAAGGGGGACCCCTGGAGCACAAGGGTGGGTCCATTCGGTAATAGTATATCATTTGCCCCCACCCATTTGGTCTATAACAATGGTTAATTACTTAGTAGGATTATTAATTCGGAAGCTATAAGAGTACTGCAAATAGTTATAGTGATTAGACCAGAACATGCAAATCTCAAAAATATTCATGTGGACTAAATTCTATAATTTGAAATATCTGCCCTCAAATATCTTTTTTTTTTCTTGGTATACCATTAAAAATTGAAATTTCACTATTAGAGATTAATTAATTTGAATTTTCTGTACTGTTATTGAACAGGACATATATTAGCTATTTTTAACTCACACACCATGTTAGTGTGGATTACTTTATCATACTTTAATAGTATAATGTTAAGATTAGATTGTGGAAAGACTGAATAGGAGGCAGAAAGGAATATTAAAGGAGAAGAAATGTTAGAAGAATTGTTCAAGGGAAAGACTGTTTTGTGAGCACCTGGGAAAAAACATCGTGAGAGAGAAAGGTTTAGAAGAAAAAGGTTGACTGAAAAAAGCAGAGATGTGTTGGAGCCGGACTGTACCCCTCATGAGAGGCAACTGTTTAAATTTTTATAAACTGAGAGCCAATTATTAAACACAGTCAAATTTAAAAAGTAAATAATATGGATTTGAAGTTAAATAAATTATATTAAAATGATGATAATACTCAAAAACTCATTACTTTCTAATTGCTTTATTACATTTAACTATTTTCACTCTCAGAGTTATTTTAAGTCCACTATAATTATGGTAGAAATAACTATATAAAAGTGTTCTCTTGTGCATGTCTTCTCAACTCCTTGCTCAGTGACATCATGATGTGAACTGGAAATTGACTATGAAGGGAGTATATATGCCATGAAAACTACAAACAAAAGAATCATGGGTTTGATACATTGTTTTGTTGATTGTCTACTATAGACTTAATAAAGTCAATGGATAACACATATTAAAAAGGTAGATTGAGTTTAAGTGTCATGGCTAGATCTGCTTCATTCTGAATACCCCAAGAAATGGAGGAAATATTCTCCCAGAAGTCAAAAACTGCTATGGAACTAATTGTATTTTCACCAACTGTATCATACATTGGTTACAAATACAAGAGTTTAGCAAATCAGTGGAAGCACTTTAAGTGAAACAATTAACTATAGGGAATCTGCAGTAAAGAGTATTATATACTCTTCAGAAAAGGCACAGCCATTGTTAATATAATAAGTAAAGTTCGTGCAACATTGACATAACCTGGCAGCCAAGGAGAGTAGACTGGAATGCACATGTGTGAACAGTGACAACTTCACTGTACTAGTCAATCGGGACAGTAGATGCATTTGAGTGAGTATGTGTACTGTATGGCCGTTGCATTCAAAATGACTGAGTGAGTAGAGAAACTAATTTGCATCAAATTTTGCATTAAGTTTGAACATTCCTCCATGGAAACTATTTGGATAATTCAGAAGGCCATGGCTACAGACAACTGGTGATTGGCAGCTTCATCATGACAACATGCCTACTCATATATAACATCTTATTCATAGTTTTTTGGTGAAACATCAAACCACTCAAGTGACTCAGCCCCCCCTAAAGCCCAAATTTGGCACCTTTTTCTTGCTTCTCCCAAAACTAAAATCACTTTTGAAAGGGAGGAGATTTCAGGCCATCAGTGAGATTCAGGAAAATATGACAAGGCAGCTGATGGTGATTGGGAAAACTGTGTGAGGTCCCAAGGTGCCTATGATGAGACAATGATGAGACTGAGGCATCATTGTCCTATGTACAATGTTTCTTGTATCTTTTATCTTCAATAAATGTCTTTATTTTGTGGATTACATGGCTGGATACCTTCTGGACAAACCTCATATTTTATTAGTATGTGTTATCTGGATGCTATGCTGTGGGGGAAACTCTGAACAAGTCCTCCCATCCATCACAGATGAAAATAAAACTACCAAGACATGATCTGTTTGGAGAGGAGAGGTGGTCAGACTTTTAAAGGAGAAAGACCAAGAGCCCCTTCCCCAATGGCTTTTTATTAGGTTTGTAACACACAGGAACACAGGTAAAGCTAATCAATCAATGTCCGGCAGCAAGGATCAAACAACAGATAATATATCAAAGAAATCTGAGGGATTAATCTGAGTCAGTGTCTGTCAGGTAAGGGTGTTGCAAAAAACTTTAGGAGACATACTCATTTTCTGCCTGGACTCTTATCATATGAATGAGAGCATTCTTAGCAAAGCAGACTTCACAGGGTTTTACAAATTCTTTCTTATGCCCAATCACCCTGGAACCCGCTCTAGCTGGCAGAGGGCTGCACCCCCTCCCCATCATAGATTCAGGTTTAAATGGATTAGAGCCAGGAAGTGCTACTCCCAGATGGAAAGGGGACTAGGGCTATGTCAAAATAGCCAGGGGGAGGAGGGTCTTTTGCCCTCATTTTGCTGTAGCCTCCCCTCCACAGGTCCTACCTTGATAGCCACCCAAGTGATCGTGTCTGGCTTGGGTTACCTCTCCTCTGAGGGGTCATACCCATCATTGACTACTGACCAAGCACATGGGGCTAGAGATGGCAGAAGCAGCACTCTCACCAGGGAGATAAGCTTTGTTTCCTGAGTGGCTCATAGTCCAGAGGTTGCTCACTCAGCCTTAGTCACGGGGAGGCAGTTACAACTCCTGAAACCAGGCAGACTTGTTCCCAACACTATGCATCCTTTATGTCAGTAACATTTTAACAAAGTAAGTCTTCATATTTTTTCATAACTTTATTTGTTAAACAATTATTTATTTGTCCAAATTATATGTTTTACAGTTGTGCCATTATCTGACCTTTGCCCAAGGGCCCCTATGCACGTAATTCCTATAAGCATACTCACTTATGTAGTGTTCTAGCTTAATATTCCTATACAATGATGGTCTGGGTCTCCCAATACTACTCTGAGTACATAGCAGATACTGAAGACCAAAAAGAGACGTTGCTAATGTGATGGCTTAGTAGGAGGAATCACTCATTGTACTTGGAGTTGTGTTCTGTGGCTCTGACCTCCACCATCTGTGCCATTTGGAGCATCCATGTATTAGCCTTAGATATTGAAATGCTCCTCAAGAGGAAATCAGCCAAACACCATTTAAGCTATGGCAAAAGATTTTATTTAAAAAAATTACTTCTAATTGATCACTGTCTCCTCATCACCAAAAATTTGGGACCATGTGGTGATGCTAGAAGAAATGTTTTTAGGTTTGAGATCTCATTTACAGAGAAAGAAGGATAGGGGAGAAGTGGGGAGAGGTCTCTAAAGAAAATAGAAATACATCTTTAAATTGGCAGCTGGCTGCCATCCTACTGGTGATCATCAACGTCTTTAATTGTTGTTCAAGTGCACTGGATGATTAAGCACAGGTGTCACAAAGCAACCTGAGACAATCTGCTTTGGTCATAGCTTCCTTTGATACTGTAGTTTTTAATCAAACTGCAAGGCATAGACTGTTCTTTTGCAATTGCAGGAGCAATTAGTGACATGTTTCTCTCTAACTAATCCATAGTACAGGTGTATGTATATGTGTTTGTGTATTGGAAAATGTTGACATGGATTTCTCCTTTATTTTTTCTTAAATAATTAGTTAAAATCTACCAGATTAAATTTTGTAAAGATAAATTTAAAAAGATAAATCATGTTTTAAATGCCTAGTGCTTAAGTATTCAAGAAGCTGTCCACACAGTAAGCACTCAGAAAATACTTTCAGAAAGACAGAGATGTCTTATGTTTTTGAATGAAAAACATAAGAAAGGAAGGAGGAAAGGAAACAGGGAGGAAGGCAGGGGATAGGAGAAAGCAATGAGTTGAAAGGAGAAGTATAAAGGCATAAAACTCAGGCATAATTTGACCAACCGATCTTGTATTATGTTTCTTGTGTTGGTTTCTTGTGTAGGGCTGCCATAACAAAATGTCACAGTCTGGGTGGCTTAAGCAACAGAAATTTATTTTTCCACAGTTCTGAAGGCTAGAAATTCAAGACTGACATGTTGGTAGGTTTGGTATCTTCTGTGGTCTCTCTCTGTGTCCTCCCATGGTCTTTCCTCTGAGGGAGAGCCCCTGGTGTCCTTTTATGTGTCCAGATTCTGTCCTCTTGTGAGAATACCAGTCGCATTGAATTAGGTCTCACCCCATTGGCCTTATTTTATTAACCCAATCACTTATTTAATGACCCTATGTCCAAAAACAGTCACATTCTGAGTTTTGGAGTGTAAAGGCTTCAGCATATTTTTTGCGCATGGGGGTAAAATTCAGCCTATAACATTTCTGTCAGTCTATTTTCAGTGATTTTCTTCATTGCATATTGACATGTAACTTTTTAGTGTGTTTTAGTTTATTATTTTTTGTTTTAAATATTGTACCATATCAGTAAAAGCTCTGCAAAAACTAAAGTGACGACTTAAATATTGTTACTTGCATACATTAACCAATTTGTCCATTTCATCACATGCTGACTCATAAATAATAGTGCAGTGCGTATCAGTATTTGCTGAAACCTTCTATTCACTTCAGATTCTTGCGTGAGGGGCTCTTGGGGATAAAAGTGATCTAGTCAATTTTATTTCTTGTGGGAAAAAATCATGATGTACTAAATAGAACTGAAATGTGGAAAGTAACCCTCTCTAACCTGGAGGCATACGAAATAAATAAACTACTCCAGACATGTACAAAGAGGCATTCAGAGGCTTTTGATGAAGTAATATCAGGCTGAGGATTATTTATTTGGGCTCAATGTTTTTTTTCTCTTTACATTTATCATGCTGAAATTGGACTTTATTATTATAATAAAACCAAAGCAGCTGAATGATATAACAAATTTTAAAAAAGGGGAAGAAAAACTAATATAAACTATTCTGACATTAAACATGAGTACATTGAGACAGGATATATAACTGCCCAAAAAATATATACCACTTCTGAGTTTGTGGCTGAGAGGAACTTTCCTACTGTGCCTTTCTTGGCATATGGAAAGTGTATTTTCCTATTTAACTATCACAGCTACTGAAATGTGTTTAGTCTGGACCTGTGTGTTTATGGTGGCAGACCCACTGGATCATGTCATGGGCTCAGTGTCCTGCTGCCAGACCTAGCCACGCTTCTCTAGGCTATTCTGCTTGAAGGGAGCTGGCCTGAGGCCTAGAGTTCCAGGTGGTCTTACCTGACTTAGCTAAGAGATGTCAGGCCTTTATTCATGCCATAAACCTGAAAATGAAGAGGAAGCTCAAACAGGACTTAACTAATTTTCCTCCAAATTAACTAAAAAGAATTTGTTCACATAGGACCTTCTTTTTAACAGCTGAAATGTGTTGGCATTTTTTTTTTCTGGAAAGGACTAAATAGTAAATAGTTTAGACTTTGTAGGCCACATATGTCTTCATTTAGTATTCTGAACACATAAATCTTTCTTATTTCAGGGTTCATTAAAAGAAAAAAAGAATTAAAACGGCCATATGTTGGATTTGCCCAGCGTAGTTTTCTTTTGTCCTCCAAGTTGTACAAATAGATATGGCAAATCTAAGTGTACTGTATAGTAATACCTAAAAAAACCTTGTTTACTTTATGTTTGCTACACCATGTCCTCTGTATACAAAGCTTGACTGTATTTACATAATTCATATGACTTAAATATAATTTATATAATTTTATTATATAAAACTTTATTGCTTGAGTAAAAGTTCTTGATCTCTCTTTTTTTAAAATAGCATTTCCATGGAAAGCTAATATCAGCCATTCATATTGTTAAATTACAAACCAAAAAAAAGTCATGGCTGAAAGTTTTTTAATAAGATTTTATTAAGCTAAATGCTAGCCAGAAAAAAGACCAGGTCCTGGAACATGAAATTTAAGCCACCAGCAGTATGGCTCAGTTGAAAAAACAAGCATGTCCAGCATTCTGGAGTAGGTGGGTGCTTTTATACATTGTTTTGGATAGGAAAGGTGTAAGGTGTTTGAAAGAAATTGTATCAGTTACTGACAAGGGGGGAGGGGGAATTTCTCTGATAGGTGCATAGTCTATCAGTAAGAAATACTTTTAATTGGTTACAGACAACATCCTGTAAGTTCATGGATACACAGAGATGCAGTAGTGTCTAGTGGTAGGATAAACTCCTGGAGGCTGATTCAAAGCTTTGATGTACATTCAGGGATGAGAGCAGTCTTTTGTTAGCTGACCCACAGCTATTCACTGGTCACCTGCTCTGTCTCTTTCTCTTAACTCTCTGGCTTGCTGCAATTTCTTTTAGAACATCTAACGTTTTTCTTGTCAATATCCAAGAATTAACCTTCACAGTCCTTGAGGGCACTGGGTATAGAGAAGTTTGAGGTGATGAAAAATGACACCAGAAACAATGTTTCCTCCATGCAGTAGTCTCCTACCATGTAAGCCCTCTTCTTTCACACAGCTGTCGATGGCCTTTGCAGCAATTTCCAGTTATCTGACATTATTTCTATACATATATTCACACATAAGCTTTTATACATTCACTTTTAGTAGCATTTCCTAATTAACATATAAAGAAGAAAACCACATTCATTTGAAATTTCTATGAAAAATTAGGAAAGTGTAATGCAATTACCTCACTGGAATCTAGCCAAACTCCTAAGGCAAGCTCCTTACAAAATTGCATTTTAGAATTTAACATTTGTTGGTCAGAACTTCAAGTTTAGACCTCATCCTAAAGAAAGTATTAATTGAGGAGTTATCTATCCTCAAAAGATTTTCCTTAAAACATGTTTTATGATTGTTCTCCTAGGTGCATTTGAAAGGAGAAGAAATTTACCTTAACTGGATCTATAGAAAAATTTACTTTTTAAATGAATATATTATATACAACTATAGATTTGAAGTAAAGATTCAGCCAAATGTTGACTCATGGTGTTTTACTTAAAAACATCAAATATCATGAACTTTTGAGTGGAATGCATTATGTACTAGTCAGTTATGATATTGTAACATGGATATATTAGCTATTAAATATAAGAGCCTTGTAGAAATAAACTAAATTCTAAATGAGTCTATTGCAGTCTTTTGAGACAAAAAAAATATTTTCTATGTGTTTTTCATGATACAAGTTATAGGCAAATGAAATTATGGAAATTTTATGCTCCATCAAGCATAAGCCTTTAAGCAGAGAGAGCATCTTTATGGTAGAACCTAGGATTGTTAAAGATTAGTGACTTTTTAAAACTTTTACGTGCACACACATTCAACTGAGTTTATTGAGACTATTGTATTTTTTTCAAAAGTTTAGAAACATGGCTTTTTAATTTTTTTTAAGGAAATGAGACATACCTTACAGTAAATCTTGCATTGTATTCACTTAATTTAATTACTTGAGTCAGGTACTGGTCTTGCTTTAGGATGTCTAAAAGTGATACAACTATGCTTTACTTTAATACAAACCCATTATAAACCATAGCATTCAATCTAGATTATCCCTTGTCCTTTATTGGGATTAGGTTCACTGCTTTTCTGGAATTTGTGTAAATAATTAGGTATCTCTATATAATAATACATTATAAAATAATGTTAAAAATCAATGAGATAATAATATATTTGATAGTTGGTATATGGAATTTCTTAGCAGATATTTATTGACATTTTAGTCTATGCTAAAATAGGTAATATATTAATATTAATCAATTAGTTTTAGGACTGTCAACCTCACTTTATGACACTTCAAACATGTTGATGTCTGTCATCTAGTTTGGATGTAAGGATTTCCTTTTGAAAGTAAAAACTGTTAATGTAAAAGTATTTATAGGTTTAGGTCTTGACCATTCTTCCTTCAAACTTGGCTTCACTAGGAGAAAACAATCCGGGAAAGTGAAGAAGAACTGGACAAGTAGAGAGCCTAAGTGAGTTATTTCGAAGAGAGAGTTTTAGGAGATTAAATGAGAGATACATACTTTAGGAACTACTGTAAGAAGACAAAGAAACAGATTTTAGGAATTAAGCAATGCATTTTGAATAGGATTTGCCCTTATAACATTTTGAAAGGACCATACACTGTTTAAATTACAATAGGTTCTGGAATAATGTCTTTTTGAGTAATGTTGTTTTGTACTGAAGTTGAGATGTGGTAGGAATATAACTCCTGTTTATGTCCATTTCCTATGGTAAAATTGGTTTTGTTGTATGTCATTTTGTGTAAAGCCACGGAACCTATCGGCAATTTTAAGTGAGGACTTACTGTACTATCTGAATATGCTTGTCTGTTTGACTTGAGCCAACATGGAAGTGTGAGGACCGTGACTAAGGGCACGTGGATTATATTTTAGAATCTAGACTTCACAGTTCAGTTCTCAGCTGTACTTTAAGAAAAGTCAATAACTCAAAGCATATTTTCAGGATGGTTACAGTCTCATTAGACTCACAATTCAAAACGTAAAGATTTGCCTTATAAAACTTTTAGGTTTCTTAGAATACTACTTCAGAGAGAAGCACCAGAGACTACTTCGAGACCTAATGGGCTCTCTTATAAAATTGAAAACCAGAAATGTGTTTGAAACTCAGCCTCCAATGGCATAGACCTTCTTAAATTGGAGTCCTTTGTGGATGATAGAGGTCATGACAGCTATGTTTAAGCTAGCTCAAGGCTTTCTCTCTGCTCCAGTGATAGGAGATTCCCTGGGAAATTGGCTGTTACTACATCTTGCTTTTTTAGGGCTGCTGACACTGACTGTTTTATTTTAGTAACTTGAGAAATTTGGTGATATTCATTGTGGATGCCCAGAAAAAAATAGATCTTAGGATCCTAGGTACAGCTTGGTACTACAATATTCTATAAATGCTGTTAAAGCCAAATATATACAGCACGGTAGAGGTCTATGGCTCAACATTAGAGGTTATTTGTGGTCTGAAAATAGTTTCTTGTACTGTAACCTACTTCACTGTCCTAGAAACCTACAGATGACAAGATGATCTGCCTGCATTCATATGTTGAATATATATTTGCAAATCAATAATATATAATCCTAGTATGTAGACAATGGAGAGATTTCAACAATAATCCTCCAGGGGAAGTTGTAGCACAGTTCTTAGAAATATTTTACATGGCTAGAATCATGAAGATAGATATATAGAGAAATAGATAGATTTAGATAGATAGATAGATAGATAGATAGATAGATAGATAGACAGATCATTTTAAGATCTATTTTAAAACTAATGGGCTACCTGCATCCTCACTATTGTAAAACTACACAATTTTGAGTGAGAAAGTAGGGAAACCATTGAGGTCCTTCAGAAATAACACTAACACCAAATTACAGAGCTCATATTTAAGCACAGAGATAGATTCAAGGTACGTGTATATATATGTATGATTTCAACTCTTGGTATTGGATTACAGACAAAACAGATCCTAATGAGTGTGGATGGGTGGGTACAAAAACAGATCACACAAGGCTTTGTTTGGAGGCTGTGCAAACTAAACTGCTTTTCCTGTAACAGCTGTGAACACAAGAGGAATTTATGTAATGGCTGGCCTTGTGTGTCTCAGTATTTTGTAGGCCCAAGTAAGGGTATAGATATCTCTGTGTTTGTAAGAGGAACATCTAGTTTCAACCTGAATCCACTAAGAAATGATTCTAGTGAATGAAAAATATTTCTTATGTTAAGACAGACACTCTGGAAGTAAGTGTCATCATAGGTAACATAGTTAACTAATGCTTTCCTGTTTAGGGTGTGCTAGTCAGCAGCATATGGGCTGCCCTTGAGCCTAATGGTAGCTAAAGAGTGCAGGAGACCCAGATTACAGATTCTTCCAGTTTGCCTGTTCACATTAAATCCTTACTCCAACAGATGCCCGTGACAGTGAGCACTCACCATTCCTCCTTTCCCCGATACTACCACCCCCATTTCTCTATGAACGAATCCTTTTAAAAAAGATATGATGCCCTCCTTTGTGGAACACAAATCTCCAAATCAGGGTTTTGCATCTTTGGCTGTGTATTAGATTCATCTGGAAAGGGTTTTTTAAAAATTGTCTGAGCTCTATCCCAGAAACAGATTTAATTGGTCTGGGGCAATATTGGGCATTCGATTTTCTTAGAAGATCTGTAGATGATTCCAAGGTACAAGAAAGACTTTTCTAACCAAAGTGGGAAGGTGGGGGAATTGGGACAGAAATTAATCATTGAGCCTTTTCCCCTTTTATTCTGCCTACTTAGCTTTCACTCTGTGTGTGTGTGTGTGTGTGTGTGTGTGTGTGTGTGTGTGAGATAATGATCAGAGTACTGGGTGGTTTAGAAAGTGGAGATTGATTAGTGCTAGAATGATAAGACTGTTATGGAAAAACAGTAATGAAGCGATTAAAAGATGGATACAGGATGGGAAAGGTAGAAAATACTGTTACCCAAGTGCTCCAAGATAGAAAGTTAGGGGAAGTTTAGAGAGAAGAGAGAATTTGGAGATATCTCTGGCACATGGGATACAAGAAAATTAGGAAATCAAATTTCAAGAGTATTTACTTTGTTTTACAAATAGAATTTGCCTATGACATTCTTTGAGAAACCAAGACAAATGTTAAATTGATAACCTAATGTTTCTTTAAGTGGGACACGAACCTGCCATGGAACCATAATGCAGTTCACCTTGTATACCTTACATCTCTAACATTTTGCTCTGGGTTAGATTGACATGATATACAACAGGAGGTTCAAATTAAAAGCTAAAAATTCTTCTATCTGTTCAAGTGTTGTGATTGTAATAGCTGCAAGTTCCAGCCATAGTTATCCTAAACTAAAAGTTTCAAAGATAATTCATTTGAAATACAAATTAATATTCAAATATAAAACTCCCTGTAGTACCAGAGTTATGTTTTGTTACTCAGAAGAGAGCTTGTGGATCTGGACTTCCTGAAATCTGCCTTATCAACATCACCAAAAAAGCAATCCTTTTCTGAGGCAAAATAAGCTATAGATCTAAAATAAAATAGATAATCTAAATGCCGAAGAGGGAAATAAAAAATGCCAAAGAGAGAAATGGGATTTTTTTTTTATGTGCCTCACTTCCAGGGCTGTTTTTCAGTATTGTAGACCAATTTAGTAAGTAACACAGTAGCTATGACCAAAAGCAAATGACTGCTTGAGTTGCTGATTGCAGAGTCACGAAATGCAGCTCTCTGTGGAGTTGATCTGAAACAGTGACTTTCCACAATTAGAGCCCTTGAAGAAGGAGTTAGAGACAGATAGGGTAAAATTCATTTAAAAAAAGCTGATTTTCTATGGAGTTATTTTCCCTTTGTATTTGAGAGTGCCACAGCTGAAAGGGCGGTTACTAGTGTGGCTGTCATGGCTGATGTTGTCTGATCAGTTATCTTTTAGTTGACTTTCTGCTTCTAGGTGTGACACTACTCTTAACCTTTGGTTTGCTTGGTACCATTGCTGCTTAAGTCAATGTGTCTCGGAGTGTTCTCTGGCTCCTATACTCTCCTTTATGGGTGCAATGTCTCATTTGATCTTTATTTCAATCAACTATATTTAAATTGAGCTCACTGTTTGCACTTACATTAGACCACTATACTAGGCTCAGTCTTAAAAGCACAATAAGTTAGTTATTTCTGTAAATATTTTTGGTACCTGCCTTGTTTAGAGTGCTGAAAATTTTCGGGAAGCATCACATGAAGCTGTCTTTTGCAAGATTAATACAACACATACTACAATAAATCAACAGATACCGAGATATGTGCTATCATTGCTATCCTTAAAGAATTTTCAGTTTAAAAAATGAAGTAAGGCAAGATGTGAAGAACTCTTCGAAGTATATAAACTTTACAAATACTTGTAAACTCTGTGCTTAATCCCCAAAGTAGTCCATTTGTACTCTTTTTAAAAATTATTATATAATTAGCCCTGGCTGGTGCAGCACAGTGGATTGAGTGCCAGCTTGTGAACCCAAGGGTTGCTGGTTGGATTCCCAATCAGGGCACATCCCTGGGTTGCAGGCCACATATTGATGCAAATGCAGCCACATATTGATGTTTCTCTCCATCCCTTTCTCCCTCCCTTCCTCTCTGTTTTAAAATAAATAAATAAAATCTTAAAAAATTTTTGCATAATTAATACATAACTTGATTTCCATGATTATTTTCCATTGAGATTTTTCAGTTGTTCAGACAACTTTACTATTTTTTCCTTCAGAGTATGAAAAAATGTGTTAAAACCAAGTATGTGTGAGGAACTACTAAGAAACTTGTAGCATTCAAAGACAGAGTCCTCCCTGGCTGGTGTGGCTCAGTGGACTGAGTGCCAGTTTGCAAACCAAAGGGTTGCCAGTTTGATTCCCAGTCAGGGCACATGTCTGAGTTGAGGCCAGGTCTGCAGTAGGGGGCTCATGAGGCATCCACATTGATGTTTGCCACCCTCTCTTCTCCTCAAAGACAGAGTCCACATTGATTATACTGCCCATTACAGTAATGAAACAAAAATACAGTAGCCCCCCTTTATCCACAGTTTCAGTTACACATGGTCAACAGCGGTTTGAAAATATTAAATGGAAATTCCAGAAATAAACAATCCATTCATTTTAAATTGCATGCCATTCTGAATAGTGAGATGAAATCTTACCCCTTCCCTCTCCATTTTGCTCAGGAGGTAAGTCATGCCTTTGTCCAGAGTCTCAACATTGTATGTCTTTTCCACCCGTTTGTCTGAGTAGTTGGCTGAGTGATCACATCAACTGTTACAGTACTGCAGAGCTTCTGTTCATGTACCTCTTATTATACCTAATAATGGCCTCAAAGGCCAAGAGTAGTAATTCTGGCAATTCTGATATGCCAATAGGAAGTTCTTAAGTGCTTGCTTTAAGTGAAAACATAGTCTCATAATGAAAAAAGAAAAAAAATGTATGCCTAGTTGCTAAGATTTGTGACAAGAGCAACTAACTCTTCTATTCATGAAATTATGAAGAAGGAAAGGAAATTTGTGCTAGTTTTGCTATAACATCCTAAAATGAAAAAGTTATGGCCATAAATATGGTAAGTACTTAGTTAAGATGGAAAAGATCTTAAATTTGTGGGTGAAAGAAAAGAAAATGTGTTCTGATTAATGGGAACATATTGTGTCAGAAACCATTGAGACTTCTACTAGAAATTCCATGAATTAAGTGACACCAGCCATCTACTGCAAGTATCATTATAAGGATTCAGGAAAAAAGTTTAGACTGAAAAGTATAAAAATTACTGGAAAGGCTACATCTACCCATGAAGAAGCTGCTGCCACATTTCCAACAGTGCTGAAGAAGTAGACTAGGGTTTGGTACTATCCGTGGTTTTAGGCATCTACTGGCAGTCTCGTAGATCCCGTGCAGACAAGGGAGGGCTACTGTGTACAAAACTGTAACTAAGTAGGCTCTTAACAGTTGCATCCCAAAGTCCATGATTAATGTGAAAACCAAGTGTCATAAAAATCGTATTTTAAAATTTCATAAATTACCCATGGATTTCTGTGTATAAGAATTTATGTGTGTTGCACTATCTTATAGCAAACCCAGTGTAGTTTGTTGTCTTCTGAACAGAATACTGTTTGTCTGAATAGGTCCCACATACGGTTGCTGGCTTGTTTATAAGGTCTTTTAACACCTAAAATGAATAACAAAATAAAGCAAAACACAAAAGTAGACCCTAATTAAAACCATAAAACACTGTTTCTATTGTTAAGCCTGATGTATTCAGTTGAATGTTCATAATTTGAATGCTATGCAATATATCTCCACTTTATTAAAATACTATAACAAGTACATTAAGAGAAGGACAAAGAGCTTGTGGGGTTTAGAGGAGAAAAAGCAAATGTCATAATAGAAGATTCAGAAAGAAACTTCATAAAGAAAGTTTAGTTTGAGATTTTAAGAACAAATTTGACTGACAAACTAAAGACTTTTTTGTTGTAAGTACATGCAGTCTGGGCAAAGCATAGAGCTTGCAAAAGAAGTAAAATATTTAAATCAATTGTAAGCAGTTCTTTTTGTCAGACGATTAAAGTCTGAGATGGACATTAAGAGGTGATATCTAGGAGGGCAAGTTGAACAATGCTATCAGGGAGAGAAAATTGAAATTAACTAGAGGTCACTGAACCTGAAAGGCCACTGGGAGAAAAATGCCTTAATTGTGGTGAGTTGTGAGTACCAATCAGCAGAGTTTTCACAGGGGACTAGGTAAGAGAAAGAGTCGAGGTAGAAGAAGATTGTGCAGTATTAGGATGGAGATAAGGAGAGTTGGGACAGGGAAAGTATTATTGGAATCAGCGAAGCAGAGGAAAGACCCAAGAAACATGGTTGTGTGGATTTTGTCTCTTACTGACCATATGACTGACATCGATGATGAGAAAAAAAATCTATGTTTGAATCACTTTGCATTAAATATATATATGTATATGTATATATGTATGTGTGTGGATGTGTATATATATAGAGAGAGATATATATATACTTAAGTAATATACATAGATTAGATAGAGATAAATATTTAACCTGATAATAGTCATGAAATAACTCTTTTTCATAAACTGTTTCCCTTTACTGGGTTTACTTCAAACATGGATTAAGTAATTTTCCAACTGCTAATTCCTCAGTGGCATATAGCATATAGCACAATTTGCCCAATTTCTATAGTTGGGACTTAAATTATTTTTAACTGATAAAACATTAGCAAGTTTTTAAAATCTAGAATATAATTAAGTTCATCACAATAATTTACATCAATAGTTCATCTGTGGTTATGTTGAATGTACTTTAGGAGTATAATATGCCATTATTATTATTATTATTATTATTATTACTACTACTACTACTACTATATTTCTGTATATTCCTGATAGGGAAATAATTTTATTATGAAGTCTTATATCCATACATCAATGTATCCAAATTTACCTCATCCTTTGACTTTTGATCAAATAGGTTGCATTTGGGTGTTCAGAACAAAAACCAAGACTAATCTGAAAGAAGCTGAGTTTTCCTATTGCTTATGAAGAATACAAGTTCTCATATTTTATTAAGTGTTTTTTTAGAACTTAAATTCAGGATCTTGTTTAAGTCTTATTCTAATTCCAACTATTTTTATTTTAAAAATAACAATAATTTAGAATGACTTCAAAATATAGTCACTGAGGAAATAAAATCAACTTTTGCTTTTTTTCTCTTAGTAAAATTGGGTGTACGACAAATGCCCTGGGGAAGGGTTGCAGGAACTGATAATAGTATCTAAACTTAAATAAGATAAACAAGTTTATCATAGCTCACTACATAAATTTTCATTCTCTGTGATTTAGAAAGTCAAGAAAATACAGTCACTTTTACATATGAACAAATGCATCTCATTCTGCATATGCTTGTTAATGGTTATCCATTTAGAAGTACTGAAATAGTAGTGTTCGCTTATGTTATAATATAATTAATATAGGCCCATGAATGTTAAAATGGTATATGTAGTTCTTCTGATCACTATCTTAATAAATGTAGATCCTCCATGGTTAAATAAACAGTCAAATTTTAATTGACTATTGATATGGCAATCAATATTACCTTCAAAATGGAAGTAGATAAACTTTGATTAACTTCCAATGACTAGTTTAATCTTCAAGTACTTCTAAAGCTTATCCTGCAACATTGAATATTCTTTTGATATGAACTAAGGTTTTTGATATATGCAGGACACTTAAAAAACATACTGTCATGAGTTTGATGTTTTTCCAGTGCTGTGATGGTAATGAGAACCTGTGATTTCTGTTTACCCATATGGCCCTTAAGTAGCAGATGCTTAGAGAAATTGATGAAAATCTGCAGACTTTTTTTCTGTTTTTCCCAGTTTGTCAAAACATTGCATAAAAGAATGATAGTTTATGAGTAACGTAATAAGTTGTACATTTCAAAAATCTGTCACATTTTTTGTACTTAGTATAGTACCTCTTTACTGCCAAAGGTTGTTAGCACTTAAATTTAAAAGCTGGTATGGTGTTGTTTTATTGTTTACAAATGTCTAATACATACAGCCAACTTTGTTAATCTTACAATAGATTTTCATGTAAACAAATCTAACAATCAGCATCTGAAATGTACATGTTGTTGTAATATAAAGTAGCTCTTAAACTTCGCTTATGACTGTTAGTGAGAAATGTATTTTACATCTTAACTCAGTCAGTGCACATCCATATTTTCAATGGATACTGATAACTAAAAGAAAAGCTTCACAAAGTAATATTTAACCATACTAATGCACACTAATATTTTTGCTTCCAATTATATTTTTTAAAAATTGATATTTATAATTCTATACCCTGTGTAAAATGTAATCAAATTAATAGGATGGTTAGTAAGTATATGTTTTGTTGTTAGCATTCCTTACTATATTGAGATTAAATAATTTGTTTGTACTAGTATATCTTCCATAGTTAGGTTTTTTAAAATACCTGTAATAAAAGGAGACACAAACTATTTAAATGTTTTATTACTATGAACTACTAATGGAAAAGTTCATTCTATGAGGTAAAAAGAGCTCTTTACCACACAGACGTCAACACTCCATGAACACCCTGGCAATCCCCTAAACAGCTTGTTCAGAGCAGGACATATTCTTCACAATAGGATGATACATTTCTATTTGTTCAAGATGTTGTACTGACTATATATATCAACATGATAAACAGCCTAGAAATTAATTTTTTTTTACCTTTTGGCTTCTATCAAATGAAAATAAGGTAGCTTTTATTTACCTTTGCGGAGCAAGAAATCAATTTGACTCATTATCTCATCAGTGTCCTCAATCAACGACAGTTATGATGAACTGAAAATCACTGCTCTCTCCCAAATACCACTTTGCAACGGAAATTTTTTAAGTGGTCATCTATCGCTCAGGTTAGTCTGATCATAAATCATTATGTTGGTTAGACACAAAGTCAGGAGAAAACTACAGTTCCTTTTCTGATTAGCACTCTATTATTTTAAGTTAGTGTTAGACTTAGGGAATCTTTGGGACTCCCTAGAAACTTCAATTCTGTCCCTATCAAAATGTACATATTCTCATTGCTTGCTTAGTGCTTTGGAGTCACCAGTGAGTTTACTAGCCTCATTTTATTCACCATCCCCTATCCCAAGTGTCCATTTTACTCTCTTTCTACATTTAAGAAAACTAGTCATGTTTCTTTCTTTTTTTTTTTTTTTTGCATTTTTTATTGTTATTCAAGTACAGTTGTCTCCATTTTCCCGCCATCACTTTTACTTGCCCCAACCACCCCCATCTCTCACATTCAATCCTTTCCCCCTTTGGTTTAGTCCATGGGTCCTTTATACGTGTTCCTCGACAACTCTTCCTCTTTTTCCCCCTGTTATTGCCCTCCCCTTTCCCCTCTGGTTACTGTCAGTTTGTTCTTTATTTCGATGTTTCTGGTTATATTTTGCTTGTTTGTTATGCAACAGAAAGAAAGAAGGAGGCTATTCTTCTAGGCTATTCTAGGCTATTCTTCATGATAGCATGGATGGAACTGGAGAATATTATGCTAAGTGAAATAAGCCGGGTGGTGAAAAACAAATACCATATGATCTCACCTATAAGAGAACTAGTCATGTTTCTTAAGAACAAAGTATTCAGAATACCTCATTTGGGACAGATATTTGGAAATACTGAAAGGATAAACATATTTCTTATCCAGAAAAAAATCTATATCTATTTCATCTGTATCTATATCTTTATCCATCTATAACATCTGAGTAATGTAATGAAATGCCCTCCTGGCAGTAATATACTGAGGGATGTTCCTCTTTCAGCAGCCCAGGTTTAATCTATAATTTTCTCCTTGTAAAGGCTCTTAAGGGTTCAGGGATTCCCTAGAATTTGAAATTCTCATTACCCTCTGAACTCCTTAATATATTTTTGCAGAAATATTGTTATCTGGTTCTGTTATGTTGTCTGTTCCCTGGGTTTTTGTTTGTACAACAGCCTAACTTTCTTGTTTTACATATTGGGCAGAAGCTAGCTCTAAAAAACTCATCCTAAATTGACTTTATAACATTTATATATACTAGTAACACTCCAATTATAGAAATAAAGAAGATTCAATTATGAGGATTTTAAGGGACTTTTCTATTATACATTTAGAAAATAAAATGGCCTGGTTCATCAGACAAGGTGCTTGGTTTAAGTAGATTTTTCTTCAATGCTACACTATACTCCAAAACACCAAGGATTCTTCCTACTTAATAAACAGTTTCTAATTATGTAAGTCAAATATGCTATAGAATCTCAAATGTGGGCTTGTATGGGAGAAATAAAGGAATGTCATGGGGCAGCATTAAAAGCATAGTATCTTCATTTTTTTTTCTTTCAAGTTCTCTTTTTTTAAATATATTTTATTGATTATGCTATTACAGTTGTCCCATTTTTTCTCCCCTTTATTCTCCTCTACCCTTTACCCCCCTCCCACCAGCATCCCCCACTTTAGCTCATGTCCATGGGTCGTACATATAAGTTCTTTGGCTTCTGCATTTCCCATACTATTCTTAACCTCCCCCTGTCTATATTGTACCCACCATTTATATTTTTTATTCCCTGTACCTTTTTCCCCATTCTCCCCACTCCTGCTCCCCACTGATAACCCTTCATGTGATCTCCATTTCTGTCAATCTGTTCTTGTTCTAGTTGTTTGCTTAGTTTGTTTTTGTTTTTTATTCAGGTTTGATTGTTGATAGTTTTGAATTTGTTGTCATTTTAATGTTTGTATTTTTTATTTTCTTTTTCTTAGATAAGTCCCTTTAACATTTCATATAATAAGGGCTTGGTGATGATGAACTCCTTTAACTTGATCTTATCTGGGAAGTACTTTATCTGCCCTTCCATTCTAAATGAAAGCTTTGCTGGATAGACTAATCTTGGATGTAGGTCCCTGCCTTTCATGATTCGAATATTTCTTTCCATCCCTTTCTTGCCTTTCTTTTCAGAAATCAGTGGACAGTTTTATAGTATCTTCATTTTTAATGAGTCTTCCCTCCATAATATATACAGTAGAAGTTCTAAAGCACAATATTCAGTATTCACATTTACACACACACACACACACACACACACACACACACACACACGCAGTGCTTTAAAATGAATGAAATAGAACCCCTGTCCTTAGGAAGCTTATAAAAGAAAAAGGCAAGAACGCCACATGCACCAAGAAGAATGAAACAACTAAATGAGAACAGAGTACCACATTCAGTGGGAGATAGTAGGCTGTGAGACTGAGGTTAGTAGTAGAGAATCAGAGAATTCTTTCAAGAGGGAGTTGTGACTGAGTTATTATTTAGAGATAAAATTCTAGGTCATGCAATTAGAAAATGAGAATTTTTCAGAAGTCTTCTTAGGCCCTGAAAAGTTGGGTTACCTGAAGATTCTGTACTGTGTATTTTCAAACTTTTTTTTTTCTTTACCATCAGTACTAGTACTGGTATAACACTAGCTAAACAGCAGATGGCTATTATGTCCCAAATACTCTTATGGAAAAATTAGAAAAAAGGGAAATCTAAACTGTATAGTCAATATTTTTATAGGGTTGGTCATTCACATAAGTCATTTAACACTATGAATTGAAAACTGCATTTAGGTCTCTCTTCCTAATTGCCTCATATCAACTGCTTCTCACACAAATCTACATGTGAGAAACACACATACCCCACTCTGCAATGACCTGCCAATGACCTTAAAATATCCTCCCTGATCAAAACCTTAATCAAAATATTACATTTCTTGATTGCCCCTGCTGAAGCACATCTGTATTAATTGGGAGTTGTGGCTCAAAAATAATTTTCCTTCAATACCTAATTATTTATTGATGATATTCTATTCTGTGGCCAGCACTCCGCCCATATCACAAGGCTGAAGGAATGAGAACTAAAACCAAATTTTTTATCTAAGGCAGCATTTTAAAGCATTTAAATCTCTCCTAATGAGACAAGCCTAGGTAAAGGAAGCAGGAGGCTATATGAAAATTTGAAGTAACTAGGAAGCATGAAAGAGGGGTGCAAAACTGAGTAAAGGGCACCAGGAGATACTAAAGACGTACTTCCTGGCACTGCCTCAGGTTAATCCTCTACCTTCTTGGTTTAAGAGAATCATTGCCTAATTATAACGTACAAGCAGGCAGAGGTGGAAGATGAGTCGAGCTGTGGGCTATTTGCTGTGTGGCTCAGGCTTCATAAACAGCCAGGAAGGTAAAGCAGAGAGAAAAAGTGTGAACCATTTTTAAAAAGGATGTTTGTGTAAATAGAGAGACAAGGGGTATAGCAACACTGGAAAGGACTTCTGTTGCATTCAGGTGGTGTCCTTGACCGATGAGCTGGAGAAGTATAGCCCTGAGCAGTCACTGTCATGTGGCAATGATTTTACATCACCAGCCAGACATATCTGGTAACAGCAGGAAGAAAAAATAAAATATCTCCCCTGATTGAAATCGTTAGGGGATTCATGGAAGAGAATCACAAGTGCCCAAATTGGAAGGAGGCAGGCAGCGTCAGATGAAAGCTGTTCTCTTTAGGGAGGAAAAAAATTCTCTGATGAGTGCAAGTGACTGGAGCCTTGCTTCACTCTTTCATAGCTCATCTTAGAAATGATATCCTTGGTTGCCTAGAAAAAAAAATGTTTGAGGCTTAATTCAAAATGGCATCTCTGTTCAGGCCATAAATGTTTGAAGCTTAAACTTAAAATCACACCCATTTCCTCTCTCTTTGCAACATGAACAACCCCTAGGGCACTCCAGGTATTTTTATCTGTATGAATTGCTTTTGCTATACAAAAGTTTTTAAAATTCAGCCTTTGTGTTGCAAAGGAATACGCAAAGGTATTAAAGGGTGGTAATTTCAACCAGAGCTTTAAGTTCGGCTTATGTCAGGCAAACACAGTTTACTTCATATGTGTCATGTATCTAAGTCTCTTAAAAAATAAAGAAATGAAAGAAAACTCATTATGTCCATGGAAAGCAATTTATAACAAAACCACCACCAATAATTGTTTGTTTTAGGCTGTGAGGTGGTGAGGCACTTTCCTGCCTGGATGGCATCAACTAAAAATAACCACGTTTTTTCTACATTTGCAAACAGGATAAGTTGCAGTGAATAAGCTGCCAATATAAGCCATTCCAATCCAAAACAGACTTTTAGAAGAAATAAGGATAACTGAAAATATGGCAATATTTTTCAAGTTTAACAACTTGTGTAATTTAGTGACTTTTAAATTAAATTGCAAAGGACACCATTTATTTTAATAATGCTATTTTAATAACTGTTTATGACTTTCTTCAGAGGTGTACCCCTAACACTTCCAGACATGACCTAACTTGTCTGCATAACATCCCTGATATAGATGTGGTTGTCTGTCTAGTTAGTTTAGTTAAGAGTAACACTCCACCTCTCAGGAGTCAGCTGCATAACAGCCTAAATTTCCTGACAGAGCTAAGCAAGATTTAAACAAGAAAATATGCACCATCAAAATTACAACCACAAAGTCTATGCAGCAAAGCAAATGCATTTTTCTCCCATGAGTGTTCTCTTAGACTCTAAAAAGTTTTATATAACTGACAATTTTAAAAAGCTTAGTTATCTGGTTGCCAAACCCCACTGCCTATTAGGAAGCAGCAAATCTGAAAGGGAGCGGGGCTGTTAGGACTAGCACAATGACAGCAATGAGAAGTGACAACAAGGGAGTTGACAGAAAATCTATAAAAAAATTAATCCATACAGAAACTGAAAAAGCACAGAAACTGATCTATTTAATAAGGATAAACTGACCTACAAACTTTTATAATCCTGAGGGACATCACCAAACAATAACTGGTACTCCTAATGATGGCCGCAGGTCATTAGGGCATGTTACTAACATTAGGTTCAGTAGTTTGAACAGTATTAAAACCAACAACAATAACAGAAAATACACAAATAATTCTGGATAGATTTTCATGCAGAATAGCTATCTTAAAAAAAAAAAAAAAAAAACGGCCCTGGCTAGTGTAGCTCAGTGGACTGAGCACGAGCTGTGAACCAAAGGGTCACCAGTTTGATTCCCAGTCAGGGCACATGCCTGGGTTGTGGGCCAGGTCCCCAGTGGGGCCATGTGAGAGGCAACCACACATTGATGTTTCACTCCCTCTCTTTCTCCTTCCCTTCCCTTCTCTCTAAAAAATAAATAAATAAATCCTTTAAACTTTTTTCTCTTAAAAAGAAAAGGAGATTTGGAGGACTAAACTTTGAGTTGTCATAATGGTTTTTTTCTTAATTTTGTTACTCATCATCCAATATAACAAATGATTCCCACTTACAAAATTAAGCAAGTAGAAAAAAATATTTATTGGGTAATAAGACTGCCCAAGCTTTTTTAGAATCTACTCTGTTCGAAAACTCATCATTTAAAATAAAGTCAGTGAATGTTTTCATATGGCTACTGTGCCTAGGTGGCTACATATATTGCAACATTTTTCTGGGATGATTAAAGATGCAGGTTCAATTTCCATGGTGACCTGCTCTCTTTGTTTTGTGCCTTCATTTATCTCCCAAAATGGCATAAAAAAACTTAAATTTCTCTCTTCTTCCACAAAAAATAACCACATAATTATTGGAATAACATCTTAATATTTACATATTTAAGATGGCATTTAAAAAACAAACAAAAAAACTTTTGTTCACTGAGTTTTTATTTTATTTTCACACTGGAAAGCGAACTAGCCCACGTTATGTAATTACCTGTGGTAAGCACAGTGCTCCTGGTACATTTACATTATCTTGCAATGAACTTAGAAGCTTAATTTTCAGATGAAGAAATTGACACCCACAGTGGGAGCTTATATACCAAATGCAGGGTATTCTCATTACCTTTACCCACTGCTAGGAAGGAGCTAAAACAATCTCTACAAATGTATGTTAGTTGTTAATATTTTGGTACAGATGAGCTTGAGTGAGTTTCAGTACGGTACTCTGTTCGTCATTTAACTCATGTGGCAACTAAGGCATTGAAATAAGCTGGACAGGAGAACACAATCAGAGCTTCGGTTCTAGCTCTAGCTCTGTGGTTTTAGATGACTATTAATTTTTGTTTTCCAGGCCCGTGTGTCCTCTTTTTTAGAAAGTGAAGAAGAGGAGCCTTTGACTACATCTGCCTAGAACCCAACACATTGTCACATTATAGATAGGGAGCGTAATTAAATACTTAAAAATTAAGTTCCATAAACTCATCTATAATTATCAGATTGTGCCTGAGACACTGAATTAAAATTAAATAAAAAAACTTTACTGTTATTATAATTTTTACATGTAACACTTTTATTCTTCCTTCTGTATATCTGGAGGAAAAACTGCCAGTTCTGTGGAAGGGTGGGCAAATGCACATTTTGAAAGTTGTTCCTGGGGATATTGTGGACACATTTGGACAAGAATTTGGACATGAATTTTCAATGTTTGGACAAGAATGTGTATCTTGAGAGAAATTACATTTTTGTATTTTCCATAAAGAAAGAAATGCATACTATGCAAAAGAGATTTATCAGATACTGTATATTTCAGAATATAAGACATACTCCCCCCTCCCAAATTTGGGAGGAAAATAGGGGTGTGTCTTATAGTCCAAATGTAGCTTTACATTTACATTGCTGAAATATTATATTATTTATGTTATTGCATATTTTACCACATTTTTTTTGCTTCAAAAATGTTTTCCCTATTTTCCTCCTCTAAAACCTAGATGCGTCTTATGGTCTGAAAAATAAGGTGATTAGATAGTCAAATTCCAAGATAAACTCCACTTAACGAAGAGTATAATTTGATACAACTATTTTGGTTTAACAAGGTTTTGGCATTTAGAGGTCCAGTTTGGATTTCGCAAGTCTTGTAAACCATTAAGCACAGAAAAAGGAAAGACATCCTTCTTCGTACATTTATTGTATTGTCATTTACATTTTCTTATCA
>PVKM010016845.1:0-26463 GCA_004027735.1 Carollia perspicillata
TATGAGACGGAGGGTGAATAATAGAGGGATATTCTGGAGTTGGCTGGAGGCGGACTCGAGATCTGAATTAGGAAGAGACATAGCCCCTACTCCACTCTTAACATGATGGAGGTAATATATGGGCTGGCAGAAGTAAAATTAAATGTAGGGGGTGGAAAAGCCACAAGATTACTGAAAGCCCTGGTATCCTTATTGAAGAGGAAAGGAAGCTTATCTTCTGAGGCTGAAGGGAGCAGGAACTGAGTGGGGTTTGAAGAGCAAGGTGGACCTTTGGGATGGGGGTCCTGCCCACAGGAGGTAGCTCCTCCCATGGGCTCACGGAGGGCCCGTCTGGGGCCAGGCCCTCATGGGCAGGGCTGTCTGCTTTAGCCAAACAGAGCTCAGTCACCCAGGGGCTGAGCTATCAGAGCAGAGAATGCAGATTCCCTTAGTTCCTCAAAGTCGTCGTTGAACTGGACTATTCGGTAAAAGATGGTTTCCAAGACAACTGATAAAAAGAGTGGAGACACATGGGTGAGGGAAAGAGGAGGTAACAGACCCAAAGGAGGAAAGGCTCTCGAGTCAAGTATCACGTGGAGGCCTGAAAAATAGGGACAGTTGCGCAAATGTAAAACACTTTTCTACTTATGTAACATTTCTGAATCATTAGAGCACTTCAAAGACAAAAAGTTCCGGCCAATATCTCTTAAAATCTCCTGCAGGGGAGTTGTAGTTACAACTATAATGATAGTTGGAATAAAAAGAAAGATTGTGAAGTTGTCTTCAAATCTTCAGTGAATGGTGGGGGAAGGGGGTGCAGTATTTTCATTGTAAGTGAAAAACAAATCTATGGAACCAGGATAATGTTTTGTCTCATGTGTCTGAAATTTTTGTGATGGGCTGGCATGGATTAAGGGCTTACATGACATTAGGATTAAGTTTCCCTACATCATTGAGTTTCTGCTGTGCTATTCTTTGCAGGTTGGCTTTAGGTCACTTTCCATGTGGCAGTGAAACTCTGTATGATCTCAACCTAATGTATCATATACAAGCCAGCCAGGCCTAATGACTCAAATGAAAGCTCTGGAGTAGCTGTCAGGGGACCCAGCTCGGAGCCAGCAGTGTGTCCAGAGGCATGAGGCACTAGTTTTTGCTAGAGCAGGACCTCATGCTCACTCCTGGGACAGGAGGAGACCTCCCGCAAACTAGAAAGATTGAGCCTGGGGGACACACAGATTCCCCAAGGGAAACCAGGGACTGTTGAAAGAACCAAGATGAATGAATGACAAAAAAAAATTTTTTTCTTCAAGCCACATTCACTCTAACATACCTCATCTGTAAAAACCATGTGGCAGGCATCTCAAAACATGGCATGGGACAACTTGGCCAGCTCTGCTGCTCCTGGAGAGTAAGAATCTTCAGCTTCCTAGCCCTCCACATAACCTCAAATCAGCCAGACTCACGCCTTGCCGTCTGCCGTTCTCAAAGCCCCACCATGGCACCCGTTGCTGTTTCTCTTAAAATCGCTTGCAAGTGAGAGAAGCCAACGCTGCATACTTTATCAGAAAAAAGTGGAATACTAGAAATTTATTTTTTGAGGCCTCAAGAATCAATCTCAAAAAAGAAAAAAGAAAAATAATTCTGAACATTGACTTCCAAACACTCACCTTCTCATTCATATATTTTGTGTAATTCCATTAAAGATTCAAATTCCAGGGGGAAATTATTTCACTGGCCTAGCTTGGGTGAGGCAAATCTTAGCTAAGAGAGAGATGAACAGGCAAATCTTAGCTAAGAGAGAGATGAACACAGTAATTAAAAATCGCATTATAATGATCTAGAGATTAAGAAGATGTTATATATACCAGGATACCAAAAACAACCAACCAACCAAACAACAGCAACAAAAAAACCCAGCCACTTTAGGGAGAAATTCAAAATTCTGTGGATGAGAATAACAAGAAAGCAGACAGTTCAGTGGTAATTATTTCACAATATTTAAGTGTATCAAATCAATATATTGTACACTTACAGTTCAATTTTAGCTCAATACAAAATAAATTGGCAAAAATAAACACTCAGCATGAAAAATTCACAGGGAGTGGGAAAAAGAGAATGGTAAAGCCAGAGAGGATAAGCTTCAAAAACAAAGTGGGTGCAACCATCAAGAATAATGAAAGACCACACCCACTCACTCATCCAAAGAGTATCGGTGAAGAATCTGAAGGTGGCCAGGGGAAGCAGGAGGAGGGGCTATTTCAATAAAATGGTGACCCCTCTGAGGGACTCCAGAGGGCAGTGATGTCTCTGTGAGGGAGCTGCAATTTATGGAGGAAAAGGTCATGGAAAGAGAATTCTTTGGAAGAATAAAAATGATCAAAATCTCAGGTAACAGGCCAGACTGCGGTTTGGTTTTGGGGAAGCCTTGGCAAGCTCCAGCAAAAAGTAGAAAATATGGAAGACATTATTCAACCCAAAACTGTCCTGACATATACCCTAGAATTGTTCTTGTGGTAGGTCGCTGGTGCATTTAAAAGAAGTATAAGACATGGTCCCCAGGTTCAAGTCTAAATGTCCTGGCATTTCATCACTGGTTAATAGAACTTAGAGCTCTGATGGAAATGCTCCATCATCCGCGCTGCCCAAGGTGGCAGCCACTAGCCGCATGCGGCTACTGAGCACTTGAAATGTGGTTAGCATGATGGCACAACTGAATTGTGAATTGTACTTTATTATAGTTAATTGACTTAGGTTTAAGCGGAAATAGCCACCTGTGACTAGTGGCTACAGTATGAGACAGCACGGCTCTAGACCATCGTATCATAGAAACCATAAATGGTGAAATGTACAGGATAAAACAGCATTAAGTTACACACTGTAAAAGCATCCAGACTGTATCAAAGGAGATTTAAGTCTGGCTTTGGATCTGTAAGTGCACAAATAAGACTTTAGAAATGATCATTACGGTCATTAAAATTCCCCAGAGGTGGCTGGTTCAAAAGGTGAACATAAGTAATCTTTTAATAAAGCAATTCCAACTTAGATGCAACCAGCTCAGGAGAGGTAGCAGATATTCACAGGAGAGAAGCCTGTGTCCAGACAACTCAGGGGAAAAATCCCCCTGAATTAGAGGCATCCACAACCCTGAAGCTGACGACAGGGGGCACTCATCCAACCAGGAGGCTATTCCAGCGGTCCCACAGAGCAATTTTTCCCAGGGCTCAAAACTAGACGTCATGCATTTCTCTCCAAGTGGGAACTTTCATCTCTAAGACGAAAGAAACTGCGGGTTTCAGTATCTTTTTATTCCCTCGGTCAGGTACTCTTCCTACTGGCTTAGTTAAAAAGTGGTGCCATCAGATGCATTGGAAATTGCACACCTACTGACTTAGCTCATTTGGATAAAATTGCTTCATGGGTGATTGGCTTCCCCACTGACACCACTCCTACACAGGTCACTGGGTGACTGAACAAATTGCACAAGGCTGTAAAGAGTTTTTTCTTCATATTCCATTGCCCCTTTTAAGCAGTTGGAAGTAAGAGAGTCCATTTGTTTAATTGAGACGTTTTTCTATGCACCAGCCTTTTTGCTAAACAACATATATTCATAAACTCACATAATCATCAAGGCAACAGGATGAGCAAGGCTCTATCATTATGTCCATTTTAGAGAAGATGCAGCCAGTGCACTGAGTGGGTAAGCCATGGGCCCAAGGTCAAGAACATCATGCGGTCCAAACAGGGAAGTATGGCTCTAGAGCATTTGCTTTTCCACTTGTCACCAGACTTCTTCTCTCAGCTCACACGTATGCATGGGTGTATACACACACACGCCCCTCACCACCACTAACACCCATCACCACCAAAAGAGCATCTACACCAAATTTTTGGAGAAGACACACACTATCCTTCCCTCTGCTTACTCCCCTGGAGTACACCCTTTCTCTGACCTACTGAGACTGGCTAGGAACCATTAGGGGATAACCTGAGGGAAGATATTCAGAGTCACACATAATCCACCCATTTACTACAATACACACTTCATAGAGAAATAAATTACTCATGTAGGTAAAACATTTTGCTGCCTATAGCAAACCTTCTTGGAGAGGGGGCATTCGATGGGCAATTTCTAAGTATGTTCTAAATAAATCATCCTAGGAAAACATTAAATAAGACCTCAGCGTGTAGAAGCAATCACAGCAAGGCCATTACAGCCTGTATTTCACAACAGGGGCTAAAAAGGAGATTTAGTTTTCCTTAAAGAAATGCCACCGGCATGGGCAATGAAGGAACGTGATAAACGTCCTCTCTGTCAGTTACAATGTCACATTGAAGCTAAGAAATTGCAAACAGGAGTGAGTATTTAACCAGGACACTTACTTTAGTGGGATTTTATGGAACAAGGAGTAAACAACTTAATAAAGCTCCATTGTTCCGGCTGCCTCTGTTACACCTGAGGCTAGTCAGTTCTGCACTGCCGGGCCGCTTTTCTGAACAGGCTGAAGAAAGAAGCCACTTGGCTGCGGTGCGACCCAATTCTTCATTCTGAAGATAATGCTGCTCACCTCGCCTCCCTTACAAACGGCAGTAAGCCCTAACATGGTCCCCACAGACTGCCACACTTGTTTGCATAGACATGCTTTTGTTCGCTGATTTGGTACCATGTCCAATTACACAAAAGCTATTGTAGTATCATGTAAGGGCAACCAAAAATCTCTAACGTGCCTTTGCTTATAGGGGTCAAGTGCCTTCACAATATTCTGTCTGCTTGTCATACATCCCCATAGCACCCCATCTCTGTTATAGACACCGTTACACATGTACTTCTGTTTAACATAGACACATATTCCCTAAGGGCAGCTGCCATGGCCGTCCAACCATCTCCCTGTTCCTGGGGTCTAGTGCGGTACTTAGGATAATGCGGAGCTGAATCCCCAGTGTCCTGCCCCTGGGCCTATTCTCTACACCTTCCACATTTCTTCCCTTTCCAATCCATTTATTCAAGTTTGTTTCTTAATCCTCACCAGAGGATATATTTATTGATTTTAGAGAGGGAGAAGGTTGAGGGAGAGGGAGAGAGAGACAGACATCAATGGGTTGTCTCCCATATATTCCCCAACTAGGGATCAAACACACAACCTAGGTATGTGCCCTGACCATGGATAGAACCCACGTACTTAGTACATGGGAAGAGACTCCAGCCAACTGAGCCACCCAGCCAGGGCCATTTACTGGCGTTTTAAATCTGACCTCTATGTAAATGGCCCCCCGTTCAGATTCTACAGTTCAAACTCTCCCTGGAGTCCCCCACACATATCTAATAATTCACTGAACACACAACCTGATCATCCGCAGACACCTTGAACTCAGTGTGTTACATTGGAACTCAACCCTTTCCAGGACTGTTCACCCCCTCTCCCCACATCCAAACCAATACCCCCCACTCCATCTATACTGGGGGGTTGTTGGCTAATGCCATTACTGAGAAATACATCACTGGAGACCAAAGACCCAAGAGAAAACTTTCAAATTCTCTTCCTTCACTCCATTTCGCCGACTCTGTCCCATCAACGCTTATGTCCCAACTTATCTCAAACTTGGCTCCTGAAGTATATCTAACCAATATTCTAAACACATACCTCACCACTTCTACCCATCCCACACAGGACTGTGAGGTTAATCTTCTTGAACTGTGATTGTAACAGCATCACTCACCTGCTATACAACCTTTATATTTCTGCCTAATGGATTAAAGCTGCTACCCTGGCCCTCAGAGCCACTGGTAACGCGTGCTTGACCCAACCAACACCACGGCGCTCCCTTTCTCTGTGACGAGCCCACACTCAGAAACACCTCATCATTCTATCCTGAGCGGGTTCCCCCCTCACTCTGCTCTCGACCATTCTGCGTCCCTGTAAGGCTAAGGCCCGTCTCCAATAATGCTTATGTCCTGAAACCCGACCGGAAGCAGTGCGTCCTCCTCAGGACGGCACGACACTATCCACACTTCCCCTAGGGCCCGTCTGTGTTCCCTCAGCAGGTGAGGACTGGACAGTAAGAGAAAATACAAGTTGGACAATGCCTTTATTGACAGCACAAAAAACAAACGCATACACACCTTTGAACTGTACAAGGCTTCTGATGTCTGGATTTACAGAAGCACAAAGAAAGGGAACACTAATGAGAATGAAGCAAAATATTAGGACATTTTTAGACATTGCTTGACATTGCTACTCTCTGGGAATAAAAAGGATTGATAGGGCCAAGGGTTGGGTCTAAATACATGTCATCTAAGGCCTGAGAGACGAGTGTGTGATTGCTAATCTGTCTCCATTTGGACAGGCCGCCTGGGAGAGAACGCTCCTCAGCTAGGCAGCTCTGCCTGCCTGGTGTGTCCATCCGGGAGGCGGGCCTGCTTGTTTTGGACCAAGGCCACAGCTACTAGATAAAGGAGGAAGGAATAGAGACAAAATCCTTCTTTATAAGTTCTTTTGTGCTTGTCTTATCCCAGCTATTAAACAGTAAAATGTTGGAGAAAAGAGGGATCATGGTACATTTCTGCAACTTAGAGAAAGAATCTTACCCAAAGTAAACGATAGGTAAAAGTTCATTGAAATCATGTGAAATTTTCTCATTTTGAAAGATAGAAATGCGATGAATTCACTTAGACAAGCTCTAATTGGCACATCCGAAATCATATCTTTTGGGCAGTACTCTCCCTCATCACTCATCAGAAACCAGTCATGGAGCACATACAGCCTCTTGTGTCCAAAATACCCTCAATCTGCTTGTCAGCAGTCCCGACGGAAGGTTTCCGCTCATCTCTAGGCCAGTCGGAACGGAGCACGTGGAGAACAGAGTACTTGGAATAAAGTAAGCTTCTGAAATGCCTCTTCAACATATTTTATTTGATCCGCAGAAGAGGCTTTCTGTGTTTTCTTTTCCTGTTTGTGTTTCTCTGAGATGCCTGTGGAGGATTAAGGAGACCTCGGGGACAACAGTTAGAGCTCTCACAGGACATCATCTCTCCAGAAGAGCCTGGAGGTGATGTGACGGACTCGCCAGGGTTTGGAACCAGGTACAGAGACTGAGAAGAGAAACCAGGAGTGTGACACTGTATGGCAGCCAGGGACCCAGTGGGACATTGTGGCCAGGGAAATTCTGTTATTGTCTATTATCATCATTACTCTGGATTTAAAAAAAGGAGGTATTGTGAAATTGTTAGCATTGGGTCCCCCTTTTATGCAGCCACAGCCCCGTTTAATTTCAGGACCTGTGTTTCACTTCCTCTGACATTGTCTATCGGCCTGATAGTGTCAAAGCGTGCTGTTCTCAATGCCTTTATTTCCGGCTTTGCCTCCTTGGGCCCTGCACACGGTGGCCACCAGGAGATGACCTGAGCATATTAAGGAGTGAGGGAATAACTAGAAAATTTGTATCTATGTCTTCCTAAAACCTCCTCCTTTAAAAACCTTCACTGTAATATAGCTTCCACTATCACTACATCAATACAGTAGAATAGGTATGTAATGGGTAAAAACATAGGCATAGACATACAAATACACAAACCGGGTACATATATGCAATGACTTGTAACTGGTACTCTCGAGGAGTGCAATCACTCACCAACAGTGGGACCCTCCAGTTCTCCTAAGCCAGAGTGTCACAGCCCCTAGTACAGAAGGAAACACCCAGAGTGACTTTCAACGCTGTCAGGACAACTTCCTGAAAGTAACTGAATGGCACATGTTCCTTTAAAGATTTGCAGGACACAAGGTACTGGTGCTGTCATTCACGACCTTTCTTTCTAGCATGGTGATTACAGTGACCCTCTGCAAGGTGGGTGCCACCTGCCTTTACAACTGACAGCTGTGCCAATATGAAACAAGCTTCCACAACCACACAGTTTCCCCTCCTGTGTCCCATTGTCACCAAACTGACTAGCATGCCCCCATCCTTCAGGCTCAGTGTTTCCACCGGATTCCCATCAATTCCTGGCTGGTGGAGCCAAACAAGTCTCACCATCAGAGCAACTGGTGGTTGTCCCAGAACGATCCCTGTGCACAGCCAGGCTTGCCCCAGGTAAGATTCTTTGGCCTCCTCCTTTGATCTGCGCCTGGGCTTCAGCTCACTCCCGGGCACCCCTAGGTCCCTGCCAGTGCCGGAGCACTGTCCCTACCTGCACTCGTGCTGCACCAGCCTTGGCCAGCTTCTTCGATTGGACAGAGCATAATCCTTCAGTCCTGTCACTGCAGAGACCATGCTCTACCCAAGCACGGCCACCACCCAGACTCTGCGAACAGCAGCTGCCTAGACATCTGCTGCCATTCCCTGCCTGCCTGCCCAGGGCATCTGGCACATTCTACTGAGTCGGCCAAAGAGTCTGTTTAGTTTCTTCCATAAAATAAAAGACATATTTTTCATTTTCACCAATAACATGTTTTGGATATTTTGAGGTTTTTGGCTATCTTCTACATGGTAGAATGTTGATTGTTCTCAATTAATGTCTCGATTTGATTGCTATCAACTTCAACTGATCAAACCAACCATGGAGCACCGTCCAGCAAGAAATCTCCAGCAAGAAAATTCACAAACCACTTTTGACATGTTCGATCACTCACAGCAACTTCTCCATACCCTGCACAAATCTTTTTTTGCATTTCAGTTGCATTTTTTTCTTTCTTGAAATAATAAAGCATAATATGCCAAAAATGTTCCATACTTTCTTCCATCTTCAATATTAAAATGATACACAAAAACTCACCAATTTTGGTAAGTTTTTTAAATGCACACTGATATGAGAGTTGTCATCATACAATCTAACAAAATCATTTCAAATGAAGTTAAAGACAACTAAGAGCTACGAGAGCCTTCTTATGGAAAACACCTGAACGAACTTTTTGACCAACCCACAGACACACAACTACGCACTAATAACACAGCAGTGAACAAGCTAAAGCTGTTCCTGGCATCATGAAACTTTCTTATTTTTGAGCCCCCTATAACTCCCTTGACCTTCAGTATTCTTTTATGAAAATAAGTCTATAAAATGAAAATTATAATAAACCAATGTATATACAATGAAAAGTTCTTCTTTCTCCAAAACTGGCCACCAGCCCTACTTCCCACAAATATTCTTTAGCTCACAGGAAATTCACTTAGGTGTGTCTTTATCTACTTACACATATATGCACATGCCCATACATTTATAATTACAGTATATTAAGTATATAGCCTTAAAAAGCAGAAATAAGTACATTCTGTGCATGCTTGGGAGTCTGTACTGTTTACTTCAACATCACATTTAACTTTCACATCAACACGTACAAATTTCCCCTAGTTTTTCTCAATGGTTGCATGTTAGTCCATATAGGGAGAATACAGGCTACTTCCCTTAGGGGTCACTTGTTCTGCTTGCTCCAAACGCCTCCTCCTCTTTCCTACTAGGTGCACCAAAACTCTGAGGACACTTCACAGTCATGGGCACAGGAACTGCCAGGCACACACACCCAAATACAGATACACAAAAATAAAAGCACTTTTTGAGAGTGAGGGGGGTAGAGTAATAAAAGCTAAAGTGAAAAGAATACTCAAGAAACAAATAGCTCATTAATTTAAGGTCATGCAATTCCAGGATGATTTTAATAGGGTGATTTTATGAAATAATTTAAATGCCTGTTAATGTCGTTTTTACTTTTAACGCACTTTTTTATTTTAAAGGAAGATAAATAAGAGATAGAGTTCAAACTCAGGTTGTGGCTGGTTGGTCTCTCAAACTTCTAGGTGGCAAAGCCCCAGTCAATATGGCATCCTGGAGTTGCCGGAGGCTTTCTTCCGTCTCAATGAACCACTCGGCAGTGCGACCCAGGGTGAGACCATTAGTTACTGTGTGAGAAAGTGGATTTCCATGGGGAACACACTGAGAATTACACACAGTGAGCTCGGCGTGCATGAATTCAGAGACGTAACCTCGTAACATACCAGACGCTCATGAGTGAAGCAGAAAATTCTGATCTTAAGAAGCAACTGAGTCTATGGCCTTTCATCGTCCAAGGGCATTCCCCTGGTTGGGGGCTAGGGGAAGACCACCTGATTACGTTACTTTCAAAATAACGTGCCTCAAACTTCAGAGGTGGCCTTTTGCTTGTTATAAAATACATTTCAAGTTATAATATTTTATCATTGTTTTATAGTAGCTGGGAACTTGAGTTTGGAGTCAGATGTCATTCCATGATTTTGGGCTGGGTCCTTGAACATATACTATTTTCTTATCTCCGAAATGGGAATAGTAGATTTGGTATACTCTAAAACTTGTTCATAATAGATACAGAAGGGCTTTTCGCCATGTGAGGCAGAGGCACTGACTAAAATGTCCAAAAAATGAGAAAGGGAGAGCAAAAGCCAGGCTGGGTCTTGCGTGCAGAGCACGAACGAGTGTTCTGTTCTTGATCCCGGGTGGAAAGCTGAAATGAAATTGCTGGCAGTTTGCCCCACAGACAGGACATTGGCACGCCACCCGCGGTGTTCACTGATTGGGTGAGCACAAGAGCTCCTGACCCGTGATCAATGACCTAGCGGTGACACGTGCCAGGAAGCCTTTTCCCAGAGAAAGGGGCACCACTGCCCTCTATGGCGATTTCCTCCCAGCCTCACGGGGGCCCTGTACACATGGAGAATCGGCACTATTCTAATGGATGTTTTGCTTCACAGGCAACAACTAGGGTTAGGATCTGACTCAAAGGTTTTACAGAAGACGGAGAGAGTCAATTTCGACATTTGGGATAAGCTAAGATTTTACCAAAATAATGGTGTTTCTAATAGGCAAAATGATTATGACCAAAAGAACATCACAACTACACACCAGAGTTTTGCATCAAGGACTTTTCTGTCTTTCCAATTACTATCTGTCCATGCTTGAACGTCTTCTTCACCACCAATACCACAGACGGAGCGTAAGTTTCCCAGGCTAAGACACACAGACGGGTAGGATTCTGAGACTAAGGAACGTAGTCCTTAGTTGCAGACCTTGATATGTCCTCATGGAAAGAGTCCTCTCTAGGCTCGAGTCTGGAGGCCAGCACCTGCTATGCCGAAGCCCCGCGTCTGGCTCTCTTTAGGTTCTCAGTAAACCTGGCTCCCAGAAGCCTTTACTGACAAATGAGTGCAGGGTAGACGTGCTCTGGCATCGTCTGTGGAGAACCCTACATTGCTAACTTTGTAAATGTATGTGCGTTGGCTATTTTTAAATTATTTGTTCTTAGAAATCAGTGGGAACTATTTGATACTATAAATAAAGCTACTAAAGACTATTAATACTCCTCAACTCCTGACCCCATAGAGTGTGGGCTAAAAGTGTTTATAAGAAACAAATATCCAGTGTATTTATTTGTAAAATCACATGGAAATTCAAAGGCCTGATGTCTGATATTTACATATATTAATGTTTAGTCATACCCCACTGCTTTGTAATTAGAGTTGACTCTCAAGAGGTAAAACATAATTGCTCATTTTGTAGATGTGGCACTTCTGGATCCAAAAGTGATTAAAATATTTATACTGCACAGCTTGTTCAATTCACTTAGATTATCAGATTAATTTAACTTGATTCTCTGTGCATCAATATTTTTGCTTTTTTTTCTTCTCTCTCTATAATGGCACTTGAAAGAAAATAACTTTTCATCCCCATCTTAACACCTGGTCGTGCATTTGAATCAAATAAAATGATAATAGATCAATACGTTATAAATATACTTCCTATGTACGAGGTGCAAAATACAAAAGGGACTGATAGAAGGGAGGAAGTAGGAAGACTGGGTGATAAAGGTAAAGAGATTAAGGAAAAAAAATAACTCAGACATAGACAAGAGTATGGTGATGACCAGAGGGAAGGGGGGGTGGGGGCAGCTACGAGTGGGTAAAGGAAGGGAAAATGGTGACGGAGGGAGACTGGACTTGGGGGTGGTGAACACACAATATACAGATGATGGATTGCATTGGCCAAAAAGTTTGTTTGGTGTTTTCCATACAGTGGGGCTAGTAGTGCTTAGTTTTGTAACTTCATTCAAATCAATTTTGTTAGATTGGGCTGGGACAGCTGGCTCATCAGCATGCATTTTTTTAAAATGTATCAAAACTTATCAAATCAAGATATTAATTGAGAACCATCAACGTTCTACCATGCAGGAGATAGCCAACATACTCAAAGTATCCAAAACAATGAAGTTACTGGTGAAAATGAAAACTGTGTCTTTTATTCTAAAAAAAAAAAAAAAAACCTAAACAGACATTTTGATCAACCCAATAGTATAAAAATGTACCTCTGAAACCTATATAATTATATTAATCAATGTCAACTCAATAAACTCAATTTTGCTTAAAAAAAGGTCAAAAGGGATTAATAGTGAAAATCATTTTGCATAGGACTCCCTGAAAGGATGAAATTTAAATTGGTAATTTGCTGTTGACACCTGATTTTGAAATTCGTCTGTCAGAATATTTATTTTCCATGTTTAAAATACTTCTAATTATGATGAAGAAAATTAGAGAATATTGTGATGAATACATTTATTGTCTTACTTCCTAGTAATGTAATAAATATTGTTCCATTTCCTTTCTGGTACACTTCTGTATATTTATCTTGGGGAATTTAAAATTCAAGTGAAATTTGTATGAATACTTTTTCTAATTTTTCCAAATCCACTTCTGTATTTTTACATTAAAGTTTAAGTACTAGATATTGTGTTTGGGGGAATATTTTTGTTATTAGTTCTCTGAACAGTTTAATGAAACCAGCCCCCAAAATCACACTCAGGAAAGATCTATATCTGGAAACTGGCTTTCGGGGGACTGCATCTCAAATTATCTGTGTTACAAGGTCAAAAATTACCTAGGGAAATAATTACCCAGGATTCAGAATGCAGAGCTGTGGGCTCATCCACAACTAAGCAAATTAGCTTTGGGCAGTTCTGACTTAAGCTAAAGTGAAGAAGTGGCTTCGAGAGGTTTAATTAAGTGACCGAAACTCAAGTCCTCTCTTAGTAATTTCTACCAAATTGTATCACTAAAGGTCAAATCCATCCGCAATCAACTTCAACATTGTTTTCCAACTACATTTAGGAAATACCAATGTCAGCCTAGGGCCCAGGAGGTGGGGAGCTTTTGTCTCTGAGACTGGCTGCCCGGGGGGAGAAGCGCGAAGACGAAGCACTGTCAGACCCAGGCGCTCCCATTACTGTGGAGCATTCACCGCCTGCAGTGGCCGAGAACATGAAAGGGAAGAAAACAGCAGCCTGGCCAGTGAGGCCCTAATGTCTCCTGGATGACACCGTTGTAGTCCCTTAAGCCAAACAAGAATTAAGTTCGGAAGAGAGACACGCCTGGATCTGAACGCACAGACTCTCCAGCCAGCACAAGACCTCTGTGTCACCATTGTCGATTTCACCTGGGGGCAAGCTGGCTCTCCCTGTCACACACTAACCGAAAGAGTGATTTTCCAACAAGGAGGAAAAAAAGCTGATAAAAAGAAGGGGAGGGAAACCTCCAGAAAGAACAGAGAAAATCAAGAAGGAATCCAGTGAAGAAACTTTGACAATCCACAGTAAAAAGTGGAGGGCTAAACATCTTGTTTTTAAGATGTAATCTCACATTTAAAAAAAAATGGAATACAATTAAATTACATATCACTACAGATTCCAGATGAATGCTCAGGCCACCCCAGAGGCCAGTTTTAGGGTCTCTCTGAATCCCCAACGTGTGACTTGGAACTGAAGCAAAAGAAGGCCCCCGAGAACCTGCCCCCTAAGAACCTGCCCCAGCCTATGACCACGTCCAGACACAGAGCAGCGCCCCCCTCAGGGGAAGCTGACATACTGAGTGGGTTTCTCTCCACGCACAGGCGTGCACACACACCCCAGCAGCAATCTTCAAGGACCATCAGAGTGAGACACAGGGGACCCTGATGCCCACCTCCATGGAACAGAAGGCCACTCTTCTGCCCTGGCTGGTTCCCTGTCCCCACACTGGGTGGCTCTGCTGGCATCAGCCCTTCTAGTGCTGCTGACATCACAACTGCCACCCAGTGCCAGCCTGTCATCTCCACTCTCTCTGCCACTTTGTCCTCGCACGGCCTTCAGTCCCATCACTCCCTCCCTCTTGTCGTTCAAGTTTGCAGAGGAGCCTGGCAAATGCACACAAAGATGCTGGTTAACACTCTCTCCTATTATTCAACAGAACTAGTCCCAGATCCATGGTGTTTGCTGAGCTCCTTGGTCTGCGTTCCCCCCACCATAGCCAGGTGCAGGCTGCCCACCCGCCCTCGATGGACATGGAGTCAGGAGAAGATGCACACAGTTACCTCTCAGGAGCCAATGCAAGATGGGGCTGCGCACCTACCTCTAGGTAAATGGAGGAGTCCAAAGGAAGGAGCTTTACACATTAACAGCCAAGCGCTGAGGGCCACAAAAGTTGTAGAAACCACCAGCCTGCACCCGTTCCTTCTTCTCCCCTGGGTGCTGGACTTAGATTTCTTACTAGGTTATCTGATAAATATACCTCCTCAGACTGTGTCCCTGCTGTCCCCGGAGGTGGGTTGTTCTTGTTAGGACGTATGGACCTCAAGGGGCTCTGACCCCATGGCCCTGGCTCAGCGTCTCTGCAGAGACCCTGCCCTTCCTGGACAGAGCAGTGACAGCAAGGCGAAGGGAACTGGCCTGTGGAGATGCCGCTGCCATGAGAGGCTGGGCTAACCATTTCGCCCCACTCACTTAGCTGTCGGGCATGCGTTCATTAAGTCCTTCAGCAGACACTCACTTTAAGAACTTGACCTTAAATAATGTTGCTTCTCTCAGAAGTTTTCTCAGCTTACCTTCGTAGAGTTCTTTGTTCCATCTTCTACTCCCTGCTGGTTACTCCCACTGGCCTGTGTTTCAGCTTCCAGCACACTGGAATTGCTTCTTTGCATATAGGGCACTGTACGTTTTTTGAGAATAGGAGATACCGCCTACCAAACTTTGAGTGCCCCGAGCCTAGCACGCAGTCCGGTGTGGAGCAGGGGTCAGCAACAGCGAGTGAGGCCAGCTGTCAACTGGCTGTGCGTATTTTTAATTACTCCTTTCACCTCTCAGACTCCACTGAAATATTTATGAAGTGAAAAATGGGTAGGTAATTTTTTACATATTTATTTACTTACGTTTTATTTTTTATTGTATTTTCCCATTACTGCTTATCCCCCTTACAGCCCCCCTCGCCCCTGCCATTGCCACACTGCTGTCCATGAGTCCTTTTTCCTGTTTGCTCAGTCCCCCCACCCCCTCGCGTCCCCTAGAGCTGTCAGCCTGCTATCTGTGAATCTTTTCAACTTTAAATAATTTATTTTTCAATTGCAGTTGACATACATTATATTAGTTTCAGGTGTACAATCCAATGATTAGACATTTATATAATTTACTAAGCGATCACCCTGGTAAGCCTCGTACCCACCCAACACCATACATAGTTATTACAATATTATCGACCATATTCCCTAAAGCAGAATGTTTTTAATACTAAATGCTTTCAAGTTTGGCTTATACTTCAAAGCAGGGAATACACTAATATTTAATTTTAAAAATCTCTCTTCTGAATCCCCGTAAGAAAGCAGATATGGTCAACAAAATTAAAAATAAATCCTTTGGTCCTCAACATGACGTGATTTTCAGTGCAGCGCTGCCTCTCCGTGAGCACAGCTCATGCACGGGGGAACCAATGAGGTTCCTTTAGTTCCTTGCTTAGCCTGCTGCCTGGGGGCTAAAGCATCCTCAGTCCTTCTTCCCACTCTAAAGGAAACAAGTGCTGAAATCTCTGAGTATTTTTGCATTAGCATTTATTGTGCCGTGGCCAGAAAAAGGATCAAATGAACTCACCTGGCATGTTGGACAAAGACTCCACCCAGAAGTCAAAATTTAACACAATGTTTGGGGAACATCATCGGCTAAGATAATTCATTTTCCATTTTACATATATGTGCTTCCATAATTCTACCAACCTGGATAAACTTCTAGTCCCAAAGAACCTTGAAGGAGTTAACACCAGTGTTTGCTGCTAAAAGGCCCTTTAAGGAGAATAAGTGAAAAGTCCTGATTTTCAGCACTGATTTCTGTGGTGCAAATACTGCCACCAGCATCAATTTCAATGCATTCAAACAACCAGCTCACAAAACTCACAAGTACCGGGACCAGCAGAAGTGAGGCCCGCGTGAGTGTGGTTGGTTGGATAATAATACGGGTGTGACCATTTACAGTTTTCATTTGAACATTTCACCTAAAATAGTATATGGCGTGCTTGAGTGTGATATTGTTGTTACAGAATTACATGCTTATGGTTTTGTAATAAAACAAAGGGGTATTTTTTGTGCATTGGAAAGCGGCTTTCATGAGCCGGTAGAAGGAGACCCCAGCACAGGGCCAACTTTGCTGCTCTGACTGGGCTCCGACACCTCACTCCAGGAAGCGTGCTCCCTGAGCCAAGGGCACTGGCAGAATCTGGGACGGGCGCTGGCAGTCCTCAGTGCCTCTGATCTACCATCTTTTTTTGTAGATAAAACTTTACCTAAACAAACCACACCTGCTCATTTGCACGCTGTCTGGCTGTCCGGCACTCCAACAGCAGAAATGAGTTTTGGCCGCAGACAGAGACCCCATGGCCACAGAGCCTAAACGCGTTCCTATCTGGCCCTTTGTCAGCAAAGTCCACCCATCTCCAAGCTAGGGGACTGTGGAAATGCAGATACCCTGGCCTCGCCCCAGACTGCTGAACAGAGCCCATATTTTCCAAGCTCATCTGGTGATTCTTAGGCAAATGGAAGTCAAAGAAGCGCCGGTCCCCAGCACCCTTGGGTGGGAGAGAAACAGTGGGGACCCAGAGGATCAGTAGGCATCTCTATCAGGCAGGCCTCAAGGAGGGAAACAGAGCCAGGAGGAGGCAGACCTGGTAAGGGTTCTGATTGTAAGGATTTGACTTATGAGGCGGTGGGCCCCGGCAGGGCAAGTTCCAACACTGGAGGGCACACTGTCGGGAAAGGCCAGCAGGGAGGCGCAGGCAGGAGGTCAAGCTCCCAGACAAATTAAACTTCCTCTTCCCCAGGGAATCCTCATCCTACTCACAAACCCTGTCTACTAATTAAACCAGATCCACTCAGATGATCCAGAACAATCTCCCTTATTTAAGTCAACTGCTTATGAACTTTAATCTCATCTGTAACACACCTCCACGGTCAAATCCAGATTAGCATTTAACTAAACTGGGAACTATTAGCCCAGCTGACACGTACTCGGCTTCACAACAGACAAGGAAATGGCTGAGTTATGGGCAAGAATACAGACAGAACACAACAGAGAATAAATATGACAGAAATAACTATCTCCTAACTCATAATAATATTGCAGAGAATAGATATGGCCCTATGGATTTCAAACAGTAAAAGCAATTATCACAATTCTAATATCACAAAATGATTTGGGATATAGTCTCTATAAACTCTAATAGACCTTGGTAAAATAATCTTTTCAAGAAATATCTGTGGTCTCCAAAAGAATATTATTTTAATGAATGATATTAACTATCTCCCCACTCAGACCGCAATGTATAGTTTATTCAAAGGCAACACTGGTGATTGTTCAACTCCAAGCGATTCTTCTTGGATTCAAGATCACCTCTCCCCCTCAAAAAAAAAGATTGGAACTTTCAGAGCGCCACCCCCCCTCCCCATTCCACAACACAAAAAGAAAACAAATCACACAACAACAACAAATCTCATCTGGTGAGTTGAGATGATACGGGTTTCCACTTCTAATGCGATGCTAGTCGAAGCAACACTGGATTTCTCCTGGGGTCTCTACAGACATAATATGTCCTCATTATCAGCTCTGCATCAGAAAGGCAAGCAGTATCATGCTCTTTTCCATCTCACTGACGGAAGGACATCTTGAAGCAGTAACTCAGAGCCTAGGAGTGAAGGGAAGAGGACCTCAGGATGCCCGGGGATGCTTCATCCGCTCCCGGAAGAGGTGGGCTGTGGACACCTCCGGGGCTTCTGGTTCAAGAGCAGCTCTCCTCCCGAGGAACTGACTGGGGGCAGGGGGACGGGAGGGCAGTATCAGCAGAACAGGTCTGATGACCAGCACAGACACATGTCTCCATTGGGTGCTCTAAGAACTCGTGTGACCACCAACAGGAGCCGTCACACGGCCCGAGCTACACTCAGACTTCAGTCACCTGGTCTCATTCATGTAGATAATAATCTTTCCATATTTCATATAAAACTGTATATAGTTTGAAAGACACATATTGTTTTAATACAAAAGTCTGACCTTAGAAATATTCTACATTTAGCTTAAGATGGAAGTGCTGACCCATGGATAAAGCTCCCTAAAAAAAGCTGGAGGGCCCAGAAGAGGGGTTCACTGCAGGGACTGCACAGTCGAGTCCTTGTCTGGCTGTGTCACAAACCCACTGATCTCCTGGGAGTGAGGGCCAGGCCTGGCCAACTGAGAAGGTTTCCAGGGACTGCAAGGTGTGGTCAGGGTCTCGAAGGACCAGGAAACAGCCTCAAATGTGGGGAATGTCCCACTTTTACTTTATAGTTTTTGCTCTTCAAGGACAGTAACAGAAATCTCGAGGACTCATTCCTTAAGCACTGAGAGTGCACCATCTTCAGGAGAGAAGCCAGGGGTCCAGAGGTGTGCTTGGCGAGCCATGCAGACTAAAGGCAGACACACGTGTCCCTGTCCCTGCTCGGCCACAGGGCTCAGCCCCTCGCCTCAAACTCTTCCACACGCTACATGAGGTGGCTCTCACCCCACCCTGTTTTCTCCTTAGTGGACTGGACAGCTCCTTTGGAAATGTGAATAGGACCACAGGTCACATCCCTCTAACTGCAAATTCTGCAGTTGCTCTCTTACTACTGTCCCGAGACACCCAGTGTCAACCTGACCTACCACTTTTCTTGACAGAGCCTGAGGTCACTGTCCACCTTACCTTGCCTCCAGCCACAGGAACCTTCTTTTCAGTCCTCAGATTCAGCCACACTCCTTCCTGTCCCAGGACCTTCAGAAGTGGGAGTCCCCTAACTAGAGCCTCTTTGTGTGCTGAATGTCCTTCCTGTGGGAAGTCTTCACTCAACCTTGACTTACATTCTCGTGGGACTTGGCACAGTTCACAACTGCCTATTTATTTGGATGATACAAGTGTGCATTTCTCCCACTACATTTTAAGTCCCCTGAGTGCCTTGGCATGGTCCTTTCACCCCACTTTCCACTCTGCAAGCAGGGCCACGCCCACAGAAGATGTGATGAACGAATGAATATTCCTGTCACACGTGATCATGCAGTTGTACAAACAAAGGGCTTCACTTGGCATGATTTCTTAACATAGTGCCATATGTTCTACCTATGGCATGTGGAAATCTTTTGTGGAAAAATATGAAATAATATATAGGCTCTGCATAGCAATGAGCAAATATTCATAGTCTGGGCTACTGACAAAAATAAATGGCATAGATATTAGAAACTTTTATTTGTGATGGCATTTGTTAAATATTACTGGGAAATCCTATGGAGACAAACAGGAAATCACAAGACAACCTTTGTTGGGTTATAAGGAAAGAAAGATTAGAAGAGGTTCCGGATAGACTGCACCGTGCTTATGTGAACTCTCCAAGTTTCCAGTGTAAGAGAAGTTGAACACAAATGGTCTAGAATAACTGTGATTTAAAATCAGGACAAGAAATTGAGGTCCCAACCAGGAAGAATCCAAAAAAAAAAAAAGGCTCATGAATTCAAAAGAGTGTTCTGCTTGTGACTGGCTCTGGGTTCTTCCCTTTCACAGCACGGAGTCTCACATTGACATCGCCATCTCCAGGGGCTTAGACTTTCATTCCACACAGTTTGTTTCAGTTTCTATTGGGCAAAAGCTAATGATCATTTAGTGCTGTTCTTGCCAAAAATGTATAATATGAATGTAATACTAAGGAACCGTTAAAAACACACCAAATGCAGGGACATGGTCTACCAAGTAACTGGGCCGGCACTCTTCAAAACTCTCCAGGACTTAAAAGACAAAGACTAAGGGACCGTTATAGATTTAAGGACACTAAAGAGACATGAAAGCTAAATGCAATGTATGATATTAATTTTGATCCTGGGCCATAGAAAGAATATTGCTAACAACTAGCCAAATTTGAATAAATCCCAGAGCTTAGTTAATAAAATTTTATCAAATTATGGTTTTATAAGATGGTAGCATGTGGTACATTTAGAAGAAATTTATATGGTAATTTTCTATGACATTTTTACAATTTTGTGTGAAGCCTGAAATAATTTCAAAATCAAAAGTTAAATATGTATTTTAAAAGGTCCAGCTCAACAATAAAATAAACCATCGCTTTAAAAATGGGCATAAGACACGTCACCAAAGATACATAGTGTATAAAAAGGACACTCAACATCACTTGTCAATAAGAAATTTCAAATTAAAATGAAATACAACTATATAGCTATTGGGGTAAAATAAAAAATACCGATAATACCGACCACTGAGAAAGACGTGGGGAGAACCAGATTCTCATCTAGTGCTGCTGTAAACTACTGACAGTTGCTTTGGAAGACAATTTTGGCTGTTTCTTTCAAAATGAAACATAGGTATTTACCTAACAGATCTGAACTCATATCCACATAAAATCCTGCATGAAAACGTTCACAGCAGCCTTCTTCAGAATTCCAAAAACTGTAATCAACCAGGATGGCCTTCTATAGGTAAATGCACAAATAATCAATTTTTAAAATAGAATTCACCTGATCTGAAAGCCCGATCAAGCAGAGTAGGGGGAAAAAATCAACAAGAGGCTCAGGCACTTGTGGAACATCAGCAAAATGTCCAACATTCAAATCACTGCATCCTCAGGAGAAGGGTAAGCTGGCGGGCTTAAACAGTATTTGAAGAAATAAAGGCTGAAAACGTCCCAAATTTAGCAAAAGTCATAAACTCATAGATTCAAGAAGCTAAATGAATGCTCTACTGAATAAACCCTAAGAAATTCATGCCAAGAATCATCATAATCAAACTCCTAAAAACCAAAGAAAGGGAAAAAGCTGGAGAGCAACCCGAGCACAGTGACATGTCACGTCTAAGGAAACACCAACTGGAATGACAAAGTTCTCACCCCAAACCATGGACCCAAGGAAGGGGCACAGCAACTTTTAAATGCTGGAAGAACTGTCAACCATGAATTCTGCACCCAGTGAAGCTAGCCTTCAGGAATGAAGGAAAAAACGAACATGTTCTCTGGTAGAGAAAAACTAAAACTAAATTGTCATTACCAGACCTAACCTTTAAAAATGGGAGTTCTTCAGACAAAAAAAAAGGGTATGATACATTAGCTTAGTTTCTTAAAGGTCCAAATAAACCTCCATTTCTTTCCATAATCTTCTCTAGGCATGCCAATGTCTGAAAATAATGAAATTCTATAGCAGACATGTAATTTGTCCCACTCATTTCAAAGATACTGTATAATATAAATTGTTATCTATTCTTTCATATACATCCTATCTTTCCAACTAGTTTGGAAAGCTATGATTATTGTAAAAATATTTGGCATCTCTGTGAATGGTCAACCCTGGTTCAATAAATCTCTGATAAGCATTTAATGAATGGAGGATAGTTCTTGAATGGAACCTAAATGTTATCTAATGAAAATGACTCACATGTCAAAGATGAGAAAACTGAGGCCAGGGAATTATTCATAAGATCATACATAGTATGAAAAGTAAATAATGTAAAATGTGTAAGACCTTAACAGTGAGAGAGGGTCTTAGGAAGGTACCACATGATGGTCCAGTTATCCTTAATCATGGCAATGTCAGACCTGGCATTTGGATATAAGATATGGCCTCAGTGTATGTCATGCCATCTAAGGCTTAGAAAAGAATAAAAAACATGAATTATCAGATAAGCATTAGGTGACGAAATCTGAAGAGACAAGTACAAATTATAAAGTGACCTTTTCTTTGACAGGTTCATGCAAACCTCGTTACCTTATACATTCTCTATATCCAAAGGATGCTGTAAGGATGCAATTACCTTTTGCATTTAAAAACTATAGTGGAAATTTCTCCAACTTAGTTTTAAATAAAAAGTTTTATCCATTTAAATCTCTAAGTATTAGATAATGCATTGTATTATCCTTTAAAACGTACAGGACTATCATTTTATAAATGCTTGTTATCAGAGGAGAAAGATATCCCTCCACCAAATAAACCATATCTATTAATCATGAGATGTAAAAAAAAAAAAAAACAGATGAAAACATGTTTTTAGTCAAGTATATATTGCATCACATTACTCAAGCAAAGGGCAACAAAATGTGGGTGGGGCAGAGTCACGCTCATTTCCATAACAAAGTGATAATCAACATAGAAGATAGACCAAAACATGTGAAATATATTCTGAATGCAGGAGGAATCACTGGGGCTCATACTGAATTCTTCTGAAGTTGAAGAGGCTGCAGATTTACATTTCCCTGTCCTAAAGGACTGACCTAGAGCCTTCCTTCTAAAAGGTGCCGCTTGCCAAGCTCAGGTTTTCCATTCGTGATGTGTTAAAGAGGGAGAAAAATCACAGTGACACTTGAAACCCTCAGAGTGAAAACGTCGACAAACCTGCCTTTGGAAAAACAGAGACATGGTCACTGTGGGTTATATTTTGCATCATGTTTGCAGCGGAAATTAAGGGCAAAGAATATACTGTGCTCTGAGAAAGAGCAAACGGGAAACAGAATCTGAGACATAACGTGTTTTTTAATATCTTTAACCAAGTGCATTCTTTCTAAATTTTAATGTGCTTTGATCTTCAAAGCATGCAAAAGAATTGATGTGCTGAAATCTGACCGGTAGAAGTAAAGACAGGCAACCCAGAGGTCACGTCCTTCCCCGTCCTAGAGATGTTTAGGATAAAGGCCATTGAAAAGATTCTTTGCAGAAAGTTAATTTCTATTTTTTCTTAAAAGCGATGAAACAGGAATGACTGGCATGGGAAGTTTAGATACCCCTCCCCTTCGAAAAATGGGGTTCATTCCTGTCTGATTTAAGCCAGAACCGATGCGGGTTCCTTTGGGCGATGATGGTGCCTGCTGAAGCAGTCTGCACACTGGCTGGCCTCCCGCCTACCAAGTTATGAGGAATGCCACCCTGAGGCACGGCTCTGCAAGACGAACAGGCGTATTTACTAACTAAATACGTCTCTAAGCAATCAAGCACAAAAAGTGGTCTTACTGCCTATCGTAAACTGGACCAAGTTTGCAGTCTCTACCCTTGCAACTGTTCTAGTGCCCAGCTTGCATTAACTATCCACTTAGGGCAATCATGGAAATTCCCAGGCAAGAGTCCCTCTAAGGCTAGGATCAGGGGATCGCATTCTAAGCTGGAAAATGAATGGAAGGAGAATGAATGCCTGTGAGCCTTGCATTGTTCCAAGGCCTCTTCAAGGTCACCAGGTACATCACTTGCCCAGCCTTATGTGAAGACGATGACTTACCTTCTGACTTGCATGATAAGGACCTCAGCTACTCATCTCCAGCAAGCCAGACAAACTTGGCAATCAGAAACTTCTACTTAGGAAACACACTTTTCTCCACTAGAAAAGAGTCTTCAGAGGTTCATCTGTGCCCCCTTGAAAGGATCACTGTTTTGAGAGGCCCTTAGTAAAAAAGTCCATTTTACAGGGTTAAGCCTTCTTAATATTCATCATAGGCTTAATGTTTTATCTTCCCTCTTCCCTTGAGGAAAAAGAATGGGGTGACAGATTGGAACTGTTAACTATTATTCTCGATAAGTCAAATAAGACTTTTGCGCTCCTTTTTAGAGAAGAAAACAATTGACATATTGCACTAAGTGAGCATATAATGCTAGCACTGTTGCTATTAGATATCCCTTTTCAAAACGGTTGCCAGCTTACTGTTAATATTACCTCTAAAGTGCATCCATTCATTCATTACCTTGTGCCAGGCACCCCTCTTAGCACTAGGGATAATGCAGTGAACGAAGCAAAATCTGTTCTCTTCTAAATGATACCCTAGCAGAGAGAGGAAAGTGCTCAGGAATCTGTCTCCAATGAGGTAATCGGGATCTGAGTGGAGCTCACAACAGGAAATCATTTATGCCTAAAAGTAGGAGAGAGACATCTCTTAACATTTTGTTCCTGGTCCTTAGCTGGTTAGGGACCGTGGGAAAGCGGGCAGCATCCTGTCTACCTCCAGGGTGGTCAAGTCCTACCCCGGGCCAAGAAGCAGGGATCTGCCAACTGCCACACTGATGGTGGGACTTCAGCGGGCAGGCAGGAAAGAAAAAGACACCTGTCCCAGGTGCTCAGCTGTCAGAGGGACAACCTAGCAGATGACTCCGGACAGAACCCTAAAGGGAGAGATTCTTCGAGAAGAGGGCCGATGAACACGGGAGAGCCTTATCAGCAATGTCACGCATATGACGACACCACACCTGTTATGAAATGAAGGTTGTGTGAAGGGCAGCAAAGTGACTCTATCACCCACAAAACTGCAACTGAGAAAATAACTGAGGAAGACTAACAAAAGCTCAGAAAGGGAACCTGAACTTGCAAGAGGGAAAACAGTAAGGAACTGAAGTGGGTTACAGCAAAAGGGGTGACATTCTGTCTGGGAGTTAATGCAATGCTAAAATAAGGAAGGGAGAGGGAGGGGGTGGAGAGGGAGAAGAAGAGTGGGAATGCGAGAGGAAGAAAGAAGAAAGATCAATCCGTTCCCCGGCATCAACAAGTTCCTCTTGTACACACCCCAACTGGGTACCGAACTCACAACCTAAGTACGTGCCCTGACAGTGACCAACCCCTCAACCTTTTTGTGTGTGTGAAACGCTGTTCCAACCAATGCAGCCACCTGGCCAGGGCTAATGTGGTGACTTTTAATCTTGTGTGGCCCCTGTCATTCGAGAGTGATAAGAAGGAGCGAATCCACCTCCACGAAAAGGCCCAGGAGCACGTGTGATCGGTGTTTCACCTATAATTTCACAGAGATTGCCAACACTTGAAGCCCAGCCACGGACCCCCTCTGAATCCAGGTTAACAAACTCTGGATGGGTAAACAGACAAAGTTTATAAAATTACCATAAAGGACAGATTTACGAGGAGACATAGAGTCCGTGCAGGAAGAAGTGATTAACCTGTTACCCCAGGTCCCTTCTGTGTCTCTAACATAGGAGGCAAAACAGAGTCTGACAGGGCTGATTGCATGTATTCAGTCAGGGGAGTCCAATATTCGGGCATCTCTGGACCACCCTGGAAGAAAAGTTGTCTTGGGCCACCCATTAATTACAAAGAGACATGTAATCACACACAAAAAAATCTCATAATGTTTTAAGTAAATTTAGAATTTTGTGTTGGGCCACATTCATAGCCATAATGGGCTGCCCATGGGCCTGCAGGCCACAGGCTGGACCCCCCTGTATTAAACAATATGGCTAAATGGGCTTTTCTCCTTATAATAGTGAAAGAGCGATTTTATTCCTCTTGTGCTTAAGTCATTGACAGTCATAGTCATGTGTATATGTGCTAAACCAGCTTTCAGATCTGGGATTCGAAGCTACAATCTTGACCCTGAAGCAACTGATTTCCAGGGTAAAGCTCAGAGGAAAAGAATACTGAGGTTTGGCGTAATCTGCTCAAGAGACAGCCTTCTATTTGGCTTCAACCTCAGTGCCACCACCAGGAGCTCATAAACATTTCCTCTGCAAGACCTTTCATAATGGAGACAGCAGGAAACAGGTCGATGCACGATGGCCCGGGCAGGACAAATTACTGAGACACCTCTGAGCAATGAGTGGCCACTGAGGGTGTCGGAAAGTTAAATCGGGAGAGGAACACAGAGTGGGTGACAGAGCGGTGTCGCAGCATGTGGACGGGTCCCTATGAGACCCAGCACCGCCATCGAAGTGACGGCCACGAGTGCCAGTTCTCACCTGCAGGACTGCCAAGGGCAGGTGTGCTGCACAGAATCTGTAATTGCTAATGAAGCACCGTTGCTCCTGAGTCATTTATTGTTTATGCAAATTAGAGCAGACTACCTCTAAAACAGCATTCCCTTCATTCACTCCCATTCCAATATACTAGCGATGCCATAAGTTGGCAAGTATTTCCAAATGCAACCTAAAACACATTAAATGACACTGCAGGCCCTTCACCTAGTCGAGAGCAGGGCCTCTGGAGCTGGGAGGCCGGAGCTCAGTCCCCAGCCCCCCCAGGGAACAGCTGCTTGACTCCCCCAAGGTTAACATCTCAGTCCTCCCGGCTTCTCATCAGGGGAATGGTGGTAATTACAGGGTTTACCTAAAGGTTTCTGAAAAAAACTTAAAAGGGTAATTATGTAAAGCCCTTAACATAGTATCCGGCTTGTAGAAGGCATTCAGTCAACATATTCTGTTACGTTTT
>PVKM010016846.1:0-26435 GCA_004027735.1 Carollia perspicillata
CGATGAGAAATATTGTTACTGAGCAGACAGAAAAAGTGTTTGCTCTATGAAGAGAACTGCTGTGCTATATTTGCATACTTCTCAACAATGATAAGGAAGAAATGCCTGTAATACGTATTTTCGACAGTTTGACAGCTTCACAGTTCAGACCTGACACCCCCCATTTAAAAGACAAGTAATGGAAACCACTAGCACCCTGCCCAACAGAGTTCATGGGCTACAGGTACAAATGCTCAGGGATGCTACAGATGACAGCGCTTCCATACATTGCACTCTTGGTCTGCACAGCACGGGAAGAGGAACGGTGTACTTACTATATTCCTCATGGTAAATGTGGTATGATAGGTGGAGAGTCATACATGGAGAACAGATGACAGTTAGTGGGGGGTGGTTAGAAGGTGGAGGGATTGAGCCAAAAGGAAAAAGACTCATGGACACAGACAACAGTATGGGGATTGTGGTGGAGAGCAGTGGGTAGAGGTGGAAGAGGGTATAAGGGGGATAAATGGTGATAGAAAAATGTGATAAAAATACAGCTGTTAAAAAAAAGAGTGGCTGTGCCACTGAAGTTGGCATTAGAATGCATGAGGAAATGAGGTGTGCTGAGGGGTTATTGAAAAAATTTTAAAATATCAAGAGTGGCCTCATTTACAGGATGACATGCAAGCAAAGACTGAAAGCAAAACCACCTTTGTTGAATTTCCTTAACATTATTCTTTATGATTTCTGGTTTTCAGTGTTGTGTTAGGAATTTTAAAATATCTTTGATAGATGTCTAAGGCTACATATGTGTTAAGTTCTATCTGTATATAATAGCTCAACTGAAAACTTAGCAGGCGTTAACCACCTAGGTATAAATTATTTGTATTACAGTTTTCAGGAAAATGAATTTTAAATTGTTTCTATTATCCTGAAAAACTGAAAGTTAAAAACAATTACTAACCACTCAATAATAGTGTTAATTAAATTTATTGATTAAAAAAATTTGCTCTTTCCAACTCTATGGGTTTGGGCCTAAAGCATTCTCTGAAAAGATAGTATGTGGCTTGGGTACCAAATTGTCTGTTAAGAACTTTAAAAGCCAAACAATGATTTTTCTGCAAATCACAAAACACTTTCAATGATGTTAAATACACTCCTTTTCAAATCAGTGCTAACTTACATAAACTAGAATATCTCTTCATGCTAATCTGCAAAGTTTGCATCACATAGATTGACAAAGACCTGACAGAAAATAAAACAATGTGAAGACAGAATTAGTGATTTTTTATTAGTGATGCCCACCACTGCCTTGAGCATTCTAATTCAGATAATCAATTACCAAGTTTACCTAGTACCAAGAGCTATCACTAGGCAAAACTGTGAAGTAGTCATAAATGCAATTTAATTTCTGCCTCTTCTCCTTTTCTCTCTTGTGTTTTCCTTTTTGAGTCCCCCAACTGTACAGGCTTCACTAGTCCCTACTATGTAGAATATGCTATGTCTTTTCTTTTCATAACTGGCTAAACTATTTCGTGTTACCACCTACTCGGGAGCAGTATTATGAAGTACTTGAAAAGAGGACTCTTTGGGCACTTTAATGAATTCAAAAGACTGATTTGCTAATGGTTGAATTTTATGTACAGCAATAAGAAGGAAGGGAGAAAGTTAAGGGATGAACAATTTCTTCCACTATTTTTCAACTCACACACTGGGCCAAGCAGCCTCACTCTAAAGATGGCCTCACTATGACTTTCTTTAACTACAAGTTACTTATCTCAAACACAGGTAAGATAGGCGATTCCTTAATCAAGTTCCAAAAAAGGCATTGAGAATTCCTTTTACTTCAATTTTCCTTGGCCTAAAAGGGGAAAAGAAGCATGTTTTTATCTCCACCACCATTTATTTTTTTAATCTCACTTCTGAGGGAGAAAGCATTGCATTTTTTTCAAGGTGGTCAGGAGGCCGATGCAGATACTCATGTCAAGGACACAGAGTCTCATCAAAACTCTATGTGCCACTGGACTACTGAAAACCCCAGTATATAAAATTAGATACATATTTTAATTTCTATTGTTATGGGAAAATAGTCATTTTATTTATTTGTACATAAACTTATACACCAACCAGCCAAACTGGTATTATGTTACAGCAAAATACAAAATAGTAACAGGAAATCCATGAAGCATAGTGTAGCCTCACCATTCACCTGAGGTTTTTAACAAGCCTCCCAACTCCAGAAAATATGAATAGTCCTTTCTCACGCATCTTTGTACTTTACATTCTATTTGTTAATAAAATAGTTTCTTTGTTTTTATACAGACGGAAGGGAGGGAGAAAGAGGGAGAGAAACATCAATGTGCAGTTGCCTCTCATATGCCCCCTACTGGGGACCTGGCCCACAACCCAGGCATGTGCCCTGACTGGGGATCGAACTGGCAATCATTTGGTTCACAGGCTGGCACTCAGTCCACTGAGCCATACCAGCCAGGGCAATTCAATTTCAATTCTTGAGGTTAAGATTCTAGATACTAGAATAATCCAAAATAGTATTATGTCTAGTTATTTATAGCTAGACACATCTTTTATCATTTATCTATAGCATCATGGCCACATAAATGACTTTGATTAGACTGAGGTCACACCCCACTCACACTCCTCCAAATTGGCACAATAGGCATAATGAGAAGCAGTCATCAAGGAAGAGATGCATATAAAAATCCCAGGAGGGGTAATATAGCTTCTGTCCAAATTGACCAGTTTGAATAAGGTACCCATCATCACACTGTATGTTCATGGCTATGTGTCTGTGGAGTGAGACTGCACATTCATGGAATTATCTGGGAACAAATCCATGGTTTTCTGAGCACTACAATGCTTCCAGGTTTGTAGTATTACATCAGAGCTTCCCCCACCAATTACCATGGTGGCCTCTGGAGTTGGATGGAAGTGGATCAAGTAATGAGGAGCTCAAATATTGGAAAAATTTCAGTTTTGGGTAACAGATAATAAGCTTAGTAATCAATGCATGTAAAAGCTATTGTCTCAGGAACTGAAGGTATGACCCAACCTGATGGCAGGAGACCATAAGCACTTCCACCCTGCTTGTGCTCCAGGGTGAGATGCCCACCATTCAGGGTACAGATAAACACCACAAGCCAGGGCTCAGATAAAGACCAAGGCCTAGGGCCCAGAGAAATACCTATGTCCAGGACACAGATAAAGAGCACTGACCAGTAAAATGATAAAGACCACAGGCCAGAGCACAGACAAAGACTGAAACACTAGGCACAGATAAAGCCCACCTCACAGGGCTCAGATGAACATCATGGCCCAGGACAGAGATGAATAATGGCCTATAGCACAGATAAACACTATGGTCCAAGACACAGATAAAGACCACAGCCCAGGTCACAGAGAAAGACCATGGCCCAGGGCACAGATAATTCTCACCACTTAGGGCTCAGATAAGGACCATGGCCAAGGGCACAGAAAAATAATGGCCTAGAGCACAGATAATGACAATGGCCCAAACTCAAATGACAGACCACAGTCGAAGGCACAGATAAAGCCCACCACAGGTCACAGATGAAGACTACGGTCTAGGTCACATGTGAAGACCATGGCCCAAGACACAAGTAAAGACCAAGGTCCAGGGCACAGATGAAAGACCATGGCACTGGGCACAGAAAAACTTCATCACCTAGGGCTCAGATAAAGACCATGGCTGAGGAAACAGATAAATAGTGGTCCAGAGCACACATAAAGTCTATGGCCCAGGTAACAGATGAAGACATTGGCCCAGTGCACAGATAAAGCCCACCACCCAGCGTGCGGAGAAAGAACACCAGCCAGGCTCAGTTAAAGACCACAGCCCAGGGCACAGAAAAATAATGGCCTAAAGCACAGACAAAGACTATTGCCCAAGGCTCAGATGAAAGACCACCACCCAGGACAGAGATTAAAGAATGCTTCAGTTTTTTATCTGTTTAACTTTTTCCCTGAATTCTACACCTCTTACCTATATGTTTATTCTTCTTGTGAAATAGTTGTTTTAAAATGGAATGTAAGATGGTCTGTTAGGATGCAAATCCGATGTTTCCTCAGATCACTGGCCATCTGAATAAAGTGCCCAGAAAGATTCAATCTCTATCTCTGCTTATTGGGTCTGGTAGTGACAGGGAGCATGAATGCTGGATTTTCAGGTTTCACCGTGGCTGCAGGGGTTCCTTTCCATAACTGTAGAACTGATGGCTCCAGGCCTGGTTATGCCAGGTTTGGGGGCACCAGGTCTGACTCTGCAAGGATGGGCAGTTCAAAGATGGGCTGTTCTAGGAATGGTGGCTCCAAGTTAGGTTACTTCAGGTATGGTTGGTGCACATTGAAAGGTTTCCTGTAGCATTCACCAGTCGTCTCTGCCAGTGATAGGAAGAGAGGCCCAGTACTCTGTAGTTGCCAAGCCTTTCTGAGTCACACCTTTGCTATTGTTTGGTAAGCGGTATTTCTGCCACCACTTACTTTCATTCTCTATTTCTGAAACCGGGTCTTAATCTGTTTGTAGCTAAGGTTCAGGATGTTGGAAAGTGCCAGATGTTGTCTGGAGAAAAATTTGTAAAAATTAGTGCTCATTTGCAAAGTTTAATGTAAATATAATGGTATGTTTATGGGATTCCTAACCTAAAGACTATTCTGTTTTTGATGCTCTGTGCTGAAGGATTCTTCCAAACTCACGCAGCATTTTATAGATTATGATGATTTATGAAGTGCACATTGCTTTTATTAATGCTCCATTGATATAAGAATTTTATATGTATCAATATTGTCCCAAGATTTACTACAAAAAATAAAAAGAATTGGTTATTTAAGTGAAACTATATTATTTCCTTCAAACCATTGGCTATCTCTCTTGCTTTCATGAAACTCTTTCCTTCTTATAATTTAAAATTTAATTGTTCTTTTGTCCATGAAAAATGGAAATATGTAGCCATTGTGCATGTACTAATTATTAATCACACCAAGGAGACAAATACTTTACTGATGCCAAACCAAAAACTCAGAGTGCTTATTACAGGAACTTCTTTTGGTATATTATAGGATGCAGGACACTCCATTTCAAAATGTTAGAGATCTTGTAACCAATTAAACTGGTTGGCAACTATTTTCATTCTATGTTCTCTTTAGAACCATTTTCCTTTAGGTTATCTACCATTCTTTCTTTCTTTTTTTCTGTTCAATTTCATATTTATTTATTAAACAAGCATTTCAAGCACCTAATGACCCTCAGCATGGTGGTTTCTGACAGATACAATGAGGAATAAGAAGAATGCATGTCCCTTTGCAGTACATGGTCTTGGAGGTCCAAAACACATTAATCGAATAATCAAATTATATCATTCCTTCTTTTTTGAAAATTGAATTTATCAGGGTGACATTGGTTAATAAAATTATGTAGGTTTCAGGGTTATAATTCTATAATACATCATCTATATATTATATTGTGTGTTCACCATGCCAAATCAAGTCCTCCTTCCATTACCAGTTATCCTCCTTTTACCCGCTCCTACCTGCCCCTACCCCCATTTCTCTCTGGCGGTCACCATTCCTTCTTTATTTAGTTCATTATTATTCCTTCTGGAATACTATCAAAATTTTCTAGGACACTAAAAAGGGCCACAGATTAATTTATAGACTAATAGAATATGAACAAACTAAGATGCCTGTGACACCAGAAGACTTCGTGAAAATCTAATTAGGGCACAAAGTTGAATGGCATACCCAATGCTGATTTCCTCTGAAGGAAATTTTAGTTTCATCAATAAAAGGCAAGGAAGAATTTATTTAGTTCAGAATATTTTCAAGATCATTGAATGTATATTTTACTGCTGCTAAATAACTCAATGTTTTTCAATAAATCTCTTTATTAACATATTTTCTGTTTTGTACTAATAATATTTCAGAGAGCTAATGAGACTCTTGATGTCATTTTTTTCTTTTTTAAGTTGTTCTCAGTTGTTGGATTGTTCTTTAATGTAATTTTAATTGAGATATAATTGACATACAACATTATATTAGTTTTAGTGTACAATATAATGATTTGATGTTTTTATTACATACTGTGATATGATCACCATGTTGTCTAGTTCACATCTGTTACCATATATAGTTATTTTTTCTTGTGATGAGAACTTTTAATATATACTCTCTCAGCAATTTTCAAATACACACTACAGTCTTATTAACTATCTTTGCCATGTTTACTGGAAATTTGTACCTTTTCACTCCCTTCACCCATTTGACCCATACATGACCCATACCTCTGGGAACCACCAATCTGTTCTCTATGAGATATTTTTTAGATTCTACATATAAGTTAAATCATATGGTATTTGTCTTTCTGTGTCTGATTTATTCTGCTTAGAATAATGCCCTCAATGTCCATCCATATTGTCCCAAATGACAAGGTTTTCTTCTTTTTTTATGGCTGAATAATATTTCATTGTGTGTGTGTATCTGTGTGTGTGTATATATACACAACTGAGAACAATCCAACAACTGAGAACAACTTAAAAAAGAAAAAAATGACATCAAGAGTCTCATTAGCTCTCTGAAATATTATTAGTACAAAACAGAAAATATGTTAATAAAGAGATTTATTGAAAAACATTGAGTCATCTAGCAGCAGTAAAATACATATTCAATTTTTGTTTTTGAGTTGTATTAGTTCTTCATATATTTTGGATACTATCCCCTTATCAGATATATGATTTGAAATGTTTTCTTACATTCAATAAGTTCCCTTTTGTTGATGATTTACTATTTCTGATGTACACACACATGTGGTTATATATAGCCACATATGTGTGGTTAATATGTATATATACATATATACACTACATATACATATACACCACATATATGTGTGGGGGATATACACACATATATGTATATGTATAACACAGCTCTCTATCCACTCATCCATCAATGGGCACTTAGGTTGCTATCATATCTTGGTTATTGTAAATAATGTTGCAATGAATATAGAGGTGCATATATCTTTTTGAGTTAGTGGTTTCCTTTTCTTTGTTTAAATACTCACAAGAAAATATGAGAATTCTATGCTTAATTTTGTTGAAGAACCTCTATCCTATTCTCCATAGTACCAATTTACAATCCCACCAATAGTACACAAGGGTTCCCTTTTCTCTACATCCTTGCCATCAATTGTAATTTTTTCTTTTTGATAATAGCTATTCTGACTGGCGTAAAGTGGTATCTTATTGTGATTTTAATTTGCATTTCCCTTATGATTAGTGATGCTGAGCATCTTTTCACATGTCTAATGACCATCTGTGTGTCATCTTTATAAAAATGGCAATTCAGATTCTCTGACCTTTTTTTTTTTGGAATGCTTAGGTTTTTTGTTTTTGAGTTGTATTCTTCATATATTTTGGTTGGATACTATCCCCTTATCAGATATATGATTTGAAATGTTTTCTTACATTCAATAGGTTCCCCTTTCATTTTGTTGATGATTTACTATTTCTAATATACCATTAGATCTCATTTGATGCCAAACTTGCTACATGACAGGGGTAATATATCATGAAAGGGGAATAATCAATCCCTCCCACCCCCTAGGGTTAACAGCCTAACAGTTAGGGCCACAGCCTCTTTTCTTCGTGTAATTTTATTATTTGATATTTGTCTGGAAAACTGTAGAATGGTTGTTCCCAAACCACAGTTTATTATTTGACAAACACCAATTTAGAAAAATGAGAAAAATAAGACTACTGAGTTTTTCATAATGTTAACTGCATTACATTTTAAAATTGGCTGTCTTTTCTTCCACAATTGTGTCATTTGTATGAGTGAGCAATAAAAATAAAAATGAATTATAATGATCTTAATTAGTGAAAATCTAAGTTGCCTATATTATGTTGGTGTGGGGATGGAACAAACTTTTTTCTCCGCTTCTAGGTTCTTCTGGGTGGTCTAACAATTAAATCAACACGATACAGATTAACAAGAGAAAAATAACCAAATTTAATTTGGGGACTGCATACATATGAGAATTTCAGAGTCAGAAAGTTAAAATGAAGTATATATGGCATTCTGAGCTAAAGATGAGGTAAGGTGACTTGGACTTCACAGAGGGAAGAAGGTCATTTGCAACACAATAAAAAGAGCAGGTGTTGAGTAATTAAAAGTTCGCCCTGCCTTATAGGTAACTCATAAATGTTACTTCTGGCAATAACTCTTATTATGTGCAAGGCCCCAGATTTAAATTCTTTAAGGGAGAGGTAAAAGTTTCTCATAAGCCTGCAGGGGAATCTCTTGCCTTCAGCTCAAAATAACTCAGATACCAAAGTGGCACATCTTGGGGAAGCCTGTTCTGAACCCCATCACGGGCCACTATAATTTGAGGGAAGGGGAATTTACTGGTCCATGAAATCCTATAATCTCAAAAACATTCCTGAAAATTACATTCCCATGATTTTTAAGAATATTAGTTTTTCTCTCTTCCTTTGGATCCCTGAAGATAACTACATTCTTATTACTGATTTATTTGTACACTTTTTTTTTCATGTAGCCATTTTCAGGGACCTTAATGACTTTAATGTCTTTAAGGCTTGTAACATGGCTTTACTGTTGCCAGCTCTCTAAATTTCTGCAGAAACACATTCAGGTAAGCAGACTTACTGACTGGCTTATTTGTACACTTATATGCAAATAAATGTTTTCTCGTAATTGTTTTCTCAAACTTATGTTCCATTTGCTATTTAGCTTTCCCCTGTTATGTCTGGTCAACATTCCAAATATCTTGCAATCATTGTATCACAGTGTTCTTTCTTTAAAATGTTTTTAGAATAATTATTTCAAGTATTTCAAAGTAGTTCCAAATACCAACAGTAGATGGTGGTAGTGACTTTCTAACAAAATAGTATCACCCTTTATTACAAAATGGGGGAATATGGATGTCACAACTGGAACGAATGTCCAAAGTTTTAGGATTTTAAAAGGAATTAAGATTAAAATACGAATTCAATTGGTTAAAATGTCAACACTTATTACTTGAAGTGCAACAAAATGTGCCATATCAAATCTCTTTTTTTCCCTTAGGTACTATCTTATACCTAAAAATACCATGAAAATACTTTTGGGGTAAAACATGGATCTAAATGTAAATTCTTGACTGTTTTTGTAGAGAAAAGAGCTCTTAGACTATTGCTTAGGCAACTGCCCAAATGGCCCTGGGTGAGAAGGGATTTATAAAGGACACATTCAAATCATTAGAATGTGATATAGAATGTTTCTAAATAGAAGCAACAATACATATGAGTCAGGAGCATTTGCAAATAAACAAGCTATTTGTTTTTCAGTTGAAATGGGTAACAAAAATGTAACTCTTATTTATTGTTATCCTCAGGGATAACCTGTTTAAAAATTGTAAGATTTCCGTCAGACTGTATATGAAAAAAAGAAAACTCTTTGGGATTTATAATGCATTACATTTGTGTGATAATGTAACAATGGCAGTGAAGTTACATTCATGTGTTTCTGAAACTATGTTTGGCTAAAGTTTATTTTAATAAGGTCATAAGTTACAACTAATCTCACTTTTCCCATTTCAGTTTTATTCACATTCTTAGATCTGGATTCTTTTTTTTTTTATTGTTGTTCAGTTATAGTTGTCCTACCTTCTTAATGCATTTCTAAAATTAAACTCATATGCTCCTGGGGGGCAACTCATAATCTGGGTTGGAATTTGAGGATGGAGGAACACAAAATGGCTTATTTTGTTCCAGTGTTTCTCAGCATTTAAAAGTTTAACTGTTTCTGTTCCTCCCTCTTCAGGAGAACTAAAACAATGTGCCTCCGTGGAGGTAGTAGAATATGAATTGCATCAAAACTAGTAAAGGTTTTAAAAAAACAAAGTTTTAAACATGTGCCTTTAAAGTGATTGTAGCTCATCAATATCCCACCCATGTCTCAATAAGATAGACTTATGGAAGCTATTTTTTACTGTTCACAAATATTATACTTATTTTGAGAGGAAAAATATGAAGGAACACATTTGCACATGTTTATTAAAATTAACTAGTCAATCCTCTGCCAAATTTGGGTTTTTTTCAAAGCAAGCAAATTTGAACAGTGAAAGAAATCCAGATTCTGTAGGCTATCTTGATTTGTGAAAAATCACTAAAGTTTTTCCCACGTAATAATAAGAGCCATAATAACATAATTTGTCCATATCCTTGGGACCATAAGACTGTTTTTACCCTGGCAAAATGAAACATTCATATTTATAAAACTCAGGAGAATACTGTCTTTTCTTCCTAAGCATTTTGGAGTATTTTCAAAATCAAAACTCTACTTTCAGACTCTTTTGCAAATAATCCACTGAGCCCATATGGAAAGCATCATGTATTTTGGAGGTGTTGCACATAATTCATTTTAATTTACCATTACAGAAACCAACACAATGATTTAATTAGAATATGTGGGGGGGTTTTTTGTCTTGTGTTTTTCTAGCTGCTTTACCTGAAACCCCTGGCTCCAGACTAATTCTTAAAATTACCTTGAATTCTAAAATAAAATGAAATAAACTAAGTGTACAATTCCTCCTGTTACTAGAAAACATGTGAAGTTTTATGTGAAAGTTCTATTAGAATGTTCTAATTTTTCTAATGCTCTTATTTTTGCAAAAAAAAAAAGTAGTGTATTTAAAATAGTAAATACTCATTTATTTTGGATTTTTATTTCTTTATTCTCTTATGGCCCACATTGAAAATGTAATCCAGAGGGAATAGTTGGCCCAATTGCTGTCATATGGAGCTCAGTGCATTACTCTTAGGTGGTATGACTATGAAGATATTAAGACTTCAATATATAATTATTTACTGAAAACTAAAAAGCAATAATAGTAAAATTTACAGTCTTAGCCTTGTACACATTAAACAGGAAAAACAACCAAGTGAATGTCACCCAGGAAGCACATCCCAGGCATGTGTCCTGACTGGGAATTGAACTGGTGACCTTTTGCTTTACAGGACAATGCCCAACCAACTGAGGCACACCAGTCAGGGCCAGAAGTGCCGTTGTTAATTTAGCTCATCATTTTAAGCTAGTTCAATGAGCTCAAGTGAAACATGGATGCATAAATTTTAAAATGTCATTAAGATGTCCATACTACTCATATAATCTACAGGGTTAATGCAGTCCCTATTAAATTCCAATGGCATTTTCTCACAGAAATACAGAAAATAATTCTAAAATGTATATGGAATCACAAAAGACCCTGAATAACCAAAATGATCTTAAGAAAGATGAAGAAAACTGAAAGCCACACACATCTTGATTTCAATCTATATTACAAAGCTACAATGTTTATAACAGTATGGTATTATTATTAAAATAGAAGCACAGATCAGTGGAAAAGAATAGAAATCCCAGAAATAAATTCATGTATTTACAATCAACTAAGGAGCCAAGAATACTCAGTGAAAAAGTGACAGTCTCTTCAATAAATGGTTTTTGGAAAACTGGATATCCCCTTGCAAAAGAAAAAAACAGGACCCCTATTTTATACCACACACACAAAAATCAACTCAAATTCAATAAAACTTCAAGGTAAGACCTGAAACCATAAAACTCCTAGAAAAAAAAGTATAGGGCCTAAGCTACTTGACATTGGTCTTAAAAATAATTTTTGTGATTTGACACCAAAGGCAAAGGCAACAAAAGAAAAAATAAACAAGTGGGACTACATAACACTAAAAAGTTTCCTTGAACAAAAAAAATCAACAAAATGAAAAGGAAACTTATGGAAAAGGAGAACATATTTTCAACTCATATATCCAATGAGGGATTCATACCTAAAATATATAAGAAACTCAATAGCAAAAACAAACACCACAAATAAACCAATTAAAAATGGGTTAAGGACCCAAATATACAGTTTTCCAAAGGTGATATTCAAATGGTATGTACTGTATTTTTGGACTATAAGATGTACTTTCTCCCCCAAATTTGGGAGGAATAATTGTTGTTAATGCTGCTGTTGAGTTCCATTTACATTTACATTGGTGAAATATTATGTTATTTATGTTATTAAATATTTTACCATATTTTTTGCTTCAAATTTTTTTTTCCTATTTTCCTCCTCGAAAACCTAGGTGCATCTTATGGTCCAAAAATATCATACATAAAAAGGTGTTCATTGTTACTAATCATCAGGGAGAGGCAAATCAAAACCACAATAAAATATTACATGACATGTCTTAGGATGTCTATTATCTAAAAGACAAGAGATAACAAGTGCTGGTGAATATATGGAGGAAGAGGAACCTAGTGCACTGTTGATGGGAATGTAAACGGGTACAGCCACTGTGGAAAACAGTGTGGAGGGTCTGCAGGAAATTAAAAATGGAACTACCATATGATCTAGCCATCCCACTTTTAGGTATATATCCAAAGAAAACAAATTCAAAGACATACCTGTATCCTCACATTTATTGCAGCATTATTCCCAGTAGCCAAGGTTCAGAAATATATTATATAAATATAATGGAATATTACTCAGCCTTAAAAATTAGGAAACTTTGCCAGTTGTGACAACATGGATATACCTGGAGGACATTCTGTTAAGTGAAATAAGCTAGATAAATACTGTATGGTATCACTTATATGTTAAACTCACAGCAACAGAGAGTAGACTGGGCTGGGTTGTGAGGAAAATGAGTATTTGGTGAAAGAGTACAAAAACTTAACAAAAAAATCAAAATGTCATTTTAGCTGTGATGTTGTCATGCATACTTGTCATATAGTAATGCATAGGTGGAGATGAGGAATAACATTCTCATGTAATGGAGTCACTATTTAGACACCACTTTGATTATGCAATTATACTTCATCCTGTCTTAATCATAAGTCAATTAGTTCCCAAGGGCATTTTTTATTGAGCCAAAGCTGACGCTGTGTAGGGCTCTCAATTAGAAGTTTCAGTAACAAATGGAGAATGTAATGATTGTGACTGATACTTGGTTGGTGTCCAGGTTACAGGTTTTACTAGAAAAGCCAGGGGTACACCTAACAAAGGGGTAATGGACAATGTCATGGACAGAAAATTTTGTTCATTGCAAAATCCCCATTTGTAACACCCTCTTATTTGTGTGAATTCTTGACTCTGCCCTGTAGTAGGAAGGGCAGCATCAAAATGTTCCAGAATGTGGGAGAGAAATGGGAGTCAAAACCACTGGCTAAGGCAGGTTCATTTCAGAATCCTTTGGGCTATAAACTCCTAAAGGGCAAGGGCCATTTTTAATTTGTGGGCTGTAATCCCATATCGCCTAACATAATGATCTGCACTCAGTACAGGTTTGATAAACATGTTGATGATAATATTGTTTCTGAAGGTTTAAGATGACCTGGAATACAATGAGAAGCAATTGGACAATTACAAACTTTGAATCACTGAGTCAAGTGACCTACTATTTAAATATGTAAGTGCTAGGTACCATTCAAGGGCACTACACTGTAGGAGTCAGCCTGCTCAAGTAATAACACATTACACAGATCCAACCAAACATTTGTTCTGGCTCATCTAAGCTGATTATCTCTTATTATGCAGTGTCTTAAACTTAGGGAATTTGAAGTGGATTATCCCAGGAAGGGGAATTCTTAGAAATATCTAAGGGGAGATAGTCTATATTCTACCCTCTTCATAAGGGATGTCAACAGTGTACTTATTTTTAATAAATGGTGAATATCCTAGCAATGATAATGTTCCAGAAACTATTCTTCATGCTGCATTGAGGCCAAACATAGGTAAATGAAACAAGTGACAAGGCATTGGAACTACTGCTCTTTCTCAAACATCTAATCATCAGTGTTATAAATCTAGTTCATGTCTGGTCATTGAGTGGAAGAGTGCTAGTAATTTTCCAGAGAAGTCTCATCAGAAAAAGCCCAATCAAAATCAAGTTTTTAAAGACTTCAAACCTTTTTGAAGATGGCCAATTTTCATTATCAAAATACTTACCCTAGAGATTGTTTCAGATGTCAATCAATTATGTTGTTACTCTTATCATGATTTGAAAATGAATCTAAGAAAATAATCAGAGGTTGCATTAATAGAAACATATAATAACTGTATTGAGAGATCAAGAAGAGCTCATAGGATCGAAGCTTGATGCAGATTGGAAATATGTCTCATGAGGAAAGAACAACTACAGGAGATAATGACTTTCTTGGATCTGGGTAAAAGCCTTGTGTTGTGGGCATTGTGGAAATCTCAATTGTGTCATCAAGGAAAGTCTAATCTTTGTTTATACTGATGTAGTAGAAATTTTTAAATGTCACCATCTTAGAAAAAATTATTTCAATGTCCTAGAACACATGAAATAATCAGGGATACACAATACCTTTGCAAAGCCGATTTTAGAAACCATCTCATTAACAGAGACAACTTCTCTACGAAGGAAACTGCAGGGAAATAAATGTTTCATTCCTCCAAATCTATGGAAAACCATCTTCTACTTCTTCTCCACTATATCTGAGAAAGTGCTGTTTCCCCTTTCCAAGATTTTCCCACTTGTGATCTTGATTCCTTTTCAGTCCCTCTGGGCTGTTGCTCTATAAGCCAATCTTTCTGTGTGTGTGTGATCTCCAATCTTATCTCTTCTACCACTTCCTTTCTCTTGACCTACATGCATGCTCTGGTTTCTTTACCCTCAAATTAAAATAAACAAAAACTGTTTTTTCTTTATCCTCTGAGTTCTTTGAATCCTATTTCTCTTTTTCTGTCCCATAGTTAAGCCCCGTAAGCTACATTTGCCATTTTGCAGTTTGGCTACCATCCTGCTTCATTTTCTTTCTACTCCAGTCTTGCAGCTGAAACTACATTCCACACAGGCATTCCTAACTTGGTATTTACCCTCAAGAAATCAGCATTCTCAGAACTTGAATCAGGAGAAATTAAGTTTTGACTTTTACTAATACCTAACTACTAAAATTTGACATTTCCTTCTATTATGAATATAGGTACAAAACTATACTTGTATTAGCAGTGCCTGTGACTCTGTTACCAATAAAATATCATGGTTATTTTCATATCAATAAATGTCATTGAACATATCTTACAATGTCATTTACACTCATTACTACTTTGGAATCAGGATAGTTGTTAGACTGTACATGTTTGCAATCTTCTTGTCTAAAGATTCATAGTCCACATTAACAGCCAACTATTAGACAATTCTGCACCTATTTGTCACTGAAATCACATGTTCTCCCACTGTTGCCCCATGCTTATAAGTTACCTTCTCATATTCTATATGTACAACCAATAATTAATCAATACACAGAAGTTGGTAATCAAAGACCACTCTGGAGTTTAGTGTTTTTATTCAATCTGAGTAACAACTTTCACACTGATATGTTTTTTGAAAAATAAAATTTACTTTTAAGTTGCCTCTACTTTAAATGCATTGTCTTATTATTTATTACATTAATAAATTAGATATACACTATATCACTAAGTTTGAAAAATTTTATAACTATGTTTCTACACAGTTGGTTTCTTTTATAGAGCCCACATGTTTTACTTTATGCATTTAAACACATTATTCCAAAAAGGTATCATAGAATTTACCAGACTGCCAGAGGACCCATGGAACAAAAAAGATTAAGGACCACTAGTCTAGATGATCACAAATAATGCTACCTTCTAGCATTTTTAGTCTCCCAATGGCTTTTTTCTCACTCAATAATGAAAACTATTCTTGTTCTTCTGAGGTCTCAGCTAAATTGAAGAATGATGAGGATTTATTCTTTCCTTATTTGTGGAACATTTTCTTCCATAGCCTCTGACACTTGATTACTCCATACAACTTGACAATGTCTCCTCTGCTTGCTCACATGATACTGCAACCCTCTGATTCTTGTCATATTTCTCCAGTTGTTTCTCCTCAGTCTCTCACATAGACTTCTCATTCATCACCCTCTCCATCAGTTTTGAAACCTCAGAGTGGTATTTGGCTTTTCCATATCCTACAAAGCCAATGCCAAATCAGTTTACACCACCTGTTAATTATTTTTTACTAACAGTGTCTCTCATACATGTTTCTTCTCATTATCACCACCACCGCCTTCACCCAGGTCCTCAGTCCCTGGTTCTGAAACTACTACAACCTTCTAATTGGTATCTTTCACTTCAGTCTCTCACCCTCCCAATCCATTCAACATAGTGTTTCTGGGATACTGTTTCTAATGTCCTCATTTGATTAGATGATTCCTCATCCTAACTTTGCCATCAAGGTTTTGTTCATTGTAGAACTGGTTTGCCTTCAGGGTTTTATCAGGTTCTTTGGTGTAAGCAGCAAAAGTGTCTTGCTAACTGAAGAAAATAATAAAGAAAAAGTAAAGTACTTATTGGAAGGACATAGGTAAGTCACAGAATTAAAGGATCAAATAAAGAGAGTCAGGTTTAGAAGGAACATAAACTACAAAAGATCCAGCATTCCAAGTAAGAGAAGAAAATAGATGAACCGAAGGAGGGCAAGACACCTTGATTTATATATCTATTAAGACTATCCATGTTAGCCATGGCTAATGTGGCTCAGTGGATTGAGTGCCAGCCTGCAAAACAAAGGGTTGCCAGTTCGATTCCCAGGCAGAACACACGCCTGGGTTGCAGGCCAGGTCCCCAGTGGGGGATGTGTGAGCGGCAACCACACAGATATTCCTCTCCCTGCTGTTCTCTTTCCCTTCCCCTCTGTAAAAATAAATGAATAAAATTTTAAAAAGACTATCCATCTTAAAGCAAAATTAATTCTGCCATAGAATTTCTAAAACAGGGAGTGTATTCTGGACATCCTTACACAATACATGTCCACCACAAAGTTTATTTTCTTATATAGTTCAGGCAAACTTTATAGAGTTGTGTCTCTCTACTTTCATATGTGGTCAATGCTGCTGCTTCTATACCTTTTCTTGAGTCATTGCTAGTACCTTTCCTACCTTTGAAACTTTGTTCATATCATTCTTTCCCTCAAGAAAGCCTTGATCTTTCCTCCTCTTCTGAAGAAATTATGTTCACCTTTTAGGACCTAAATCAAACTCTAGAAAACCTATATGACTCCATTTAGACAAAGATCATCTCTCACATTGTGGCCTTTCTCAGTACTACACTAGGACAGTTACCACATACTGCCTGTATTATCATTATGTTTGAATAATTTTTATCTCCCCTCCAGCACAATCCCAATGAGGATGGGAAACCACAACATTTACCAAAGTGATTCGTATATAGTAGGTGTTCAATAAATACCTTTGTAAAGAATAAATGAATGGAAATGTGACAGTAAATCTACAGCACTGGGTTCCTGGAATAATACCGGCAAAAATATTTGCATTTATAAATACAAAATTTGCCTTTGTCGGACACAGGTACAGAAGAGGCATTTTAAGATTTGGCCAATAGATCAGTGTGTTTTGGTGATAAGCACAAATATATTTATTTGAACGATTCGATTTTTTTCCTAATGAATCACCTTTCTCCCCAAATCTACCAGTTATTTCATTGTCATCTCCTAAAGCCTAAGGATGATTCTAAAGAACTTCAAGACCATCCTTTCATTCACTGAGAATCTGGAATTCAAAGCTGTAGTGTTCTAGATAGTAATTAATAGAAAATATGAAGCTAAATGCCTCACTAAAACAGTTACAAGTCTTTTTTTTGTAATGACAGCTGTGATGGTGATATGAGTACTTAGCAATACAAATCACTGCAAGAATATGTGACTTCTAAATAAAACTGCTGATGGCCACATACATCACTCAGTCCAGAGCCATGAATTCACAACATGAAAACAAATGAGTAAGGCTAAATCAAATCTCCAAATAAGATTTTATGAAAGAGTGCTCTTCCAGTTTGTAGAATTTTTTTCATACATCCTGGAATGTGTTTAGGACTCTCTGATACCACACAGGCTCTTGGAAGTTTCGCAACATCTATGTTTCTAGATACATGTTGTGTTGTGAATTACTGAGCTTATGACTGGATAGAAAGTTTCCATGTTTCTCTGAGATTTGTGTGCAGCAAATACCCTACCATAGAAGCATATTTTACAATGTTTGAATTGGATATTTTATGTAAAGGTTTTCAGATTTTGTATTTTCTTTTAATTGATAATAATCTTTCTATTCCTCTATCTTAATGCTGAAAAAAGTTTCCTATTGTAAAGGATTAACAAAGACAAGGGAGTCTGGAGCTGAATTACAGTTGGTTCTTACCAAAGTGAAAATTGAGAGGAACAGGGAGGTTCCCTTAATCATAGCAGGAATTGTGGAGCAGCAGAAATAACACTGAAATAAAACTTTTGTAACAAAGGTCATTCTCTGGAACCTCCCCAACTGGTTAGGGATGGTTTCGGCTGAGGTGGAGCTGGTTCAGTCATTACATTGTTGTTGTTGTTAGTGATAATTATTTTTATTGTGCCTGCATTATTATATACATGGTACTTTATAGCTTCACACATAAACACCAGGTCTCTTTCTTCTAGTTCTTGATGTATTTCTTGGGGTGAAATATTCAGATGTGTAGACTTTTGAAAGATAGAATTTTGTGTTAATTTTATACACATCTTATTGCCCTCTCGAATTTCATAGATATTTACTGCACACTTTTAATACTTAAAATGCAATAAATGACAAGAACTTCCAACACAAATCTAACATCTTCCCCTGACATACATCTTACTTGAGACTCCTTCTTCATTTTATTAATTTATTTATACATTTATTCATTCATCCAAAATAATTCATTTGGCTTAGCAGACAACAAGAGGAATCTATTTTGGAAGTTTCTAGATTGAATTTTTTTGTCAAATGACAACCAGATTTTGAGCAATATTCAGTTATACTTATGGGGGACTTCAGACAGTTGCTTTCAGGTGGTATTTGGTATGAGAAAACAATTGAAAGAAATATAAAATATATAAACATTTCTATGAAGCCACAAGCCCTTTCTGATATTTACATACACCAAAATATTCCCATTTACTCAAGGTCACACTAGAAATATTACAAATAGGAATGTTGAATCAGTAAACAAAATACTTATCATAAACCCTAAACTAAATCTAGGAATGTTACCAAAAAGTATAAGGAAACCCCCACATATGAAAATACTTTAGAATAGCTCATTACAAGATTCCTATTTTTGTGGCTCAACACTGCTCTTCTTAGTACTGAAGACTAAATAAAGGCCACAGCATTACATTTTCCATGCATAGCTTATTAGAAATATCGAGATGCTTTTGTAGTGTGTGTGTACATGTCTATTATGTTAGGAACAATCAAATTTGAAAGAACGGTGCTTCTTCAAGCCTCCCCCACCACCATTTTTTTCTTTCAGTAGACAGATAGGTAGATAGTGAGTTTATTCAGTTTCCTCAATTCTTGACGGATATCATTCTATAGGTATACAAAGCCTAAAATTAAATAAATCACATGTTTTCAGAAATCGTTGTTTTAATCTCCTTGACAAAGACATCCAAATTCTCTGAGAGGATTTACATTTCCTTATAGCAATTTAGTGGCTGTGATTAAACCTTACAGGAGAATTGTAGGCCAATATATCATATATTAGAAGTTAGTTTTTTAGGCTCATTATGCTATTTTATTGCTGTGACATATTGCACATTATTTAAATATTAGGATTTTGAATCTGCGCCATCGGGTTTAGGTGTTAAAATACAAAACTTTAGCTTGATGATTTGATTTATTACCCTGACCAAATTCCCCCCTGGTGTTTTTATTTAACAATGTCATAAGTAGAAAGTCATGAATTCTGTAAAATATTACAGTGGATTTTGCATATTACTTTTGGGGTTAGATAAAGAAGATTTAATTTTTATAAATCCTAGGATATTTCATAAATCATACATCTATATTTTTATTATATTATAGTGAAATTTAAATTATTCTTGGTAAAAGAAGCTTTTTATTTGTGACAAAGGCACTGTACTAAAACCTAATTCCAATGACCAGTTCCCATCACAAGATATTTTGACTAAAGGTCTTACTTTCATTGCTCAGCATGTGAATAAAACTAAGTTTTCATGAATATCAGTCACACCCAACTAAACCAGTTTTAAATTTGTACACTTGCATTGCTCAGATTCACAAGTTGCAGCATGCTATAGTCCTCAGTACATTTGTGAGTCATTAAAATTTTTTGAAAAATAATTCTAGAAATCCACCTTGTCAACACTGAGGATAATTAGAAAAGAAATATCATTTACTTATTTAAAAATAGGATCACTGAAAATTGCATCCAATTTTTATCATCTGTTACACTGCTTTCAAGTATGTTGGCCTGTACGAAATAAAATGCTTTTTATCTCCCACAGTGGGAAACAATTGAGTGGAATAATTGATTTCAACAATAGATGTAGATGTCACCCTCAGTCTCTACAAAAAAAAAACGTCATTACATAGTTAAGCAAAGCAGCCACTTTTGAAGCTCAAATCCTCCCAATCCTGAGTTTGAGTGCCTGTAAGGCATGGGGAGTACACAGAGGCAAGCAAATGATTTGAAAAATTATCATTTCACAGGTTTTTGCTCACCAAGTGTTTTGCAAATGAAAATGGATTGGAGCACACTATTGAAATGATTATCTATTGATTTTTACTGATAGAAAAATAGATAGCACAAAATAATGGTATAATCCTTCCCAGAGATCTGGGAACACTTTATCTCTTCCTTCATTCACTTATTTATACAACCAACATATCTTGTACTCCACCCTGTGTTATTCCTTGTTCTAGGTTTTGAGAGCATCGTGGTAAGAGAAACTCAACACTATTACAATGTAGTGCAACAAATGTTGCCATGGGTTTAAATACAGAGCGTAAGAAACTACTTTGAAACATAGAATTCAGTGTTCTCTGTTTCTTTTTTCTCCACATATTTGGAGTCTCTATTAATGCAAAAAGCCTCCTTTTCTTTTCTTCTTTTGTCAAAGCTCAGTTGGGTACATGTATTTGTTGTTGTTGATGATGATATTGTTGTTTTAATCTTAAGGTGAAAATGAAGTTGTAACAAAATATCTGTAAAATACAGAATGCAGAGAAAGTTTTCCAAGGGAGGGAATCAGCATCGTTGGTCCCCCAAGCCAATTAACTATGTGGAATATACAGGAGGTTGAGAGTGATAAAATTTGGTTACAGCAGACAAGATGACTTGTTAGACCAGATATTAACTGGGTCATTTTCAGTGCTCTTGATTCCATCCTCCAGTACTCCTTCAAATAAATTTTGAGTGATTGTTAAGATAGCCTCTCTCACTTGTCTAATCATGTTTATGTCCATCCATGTTGGTTTTCAAACAGGTTCAGTATGGATTTGGAGAGGAGACTGAGAGGACAGAGGACAGGGAAAGCATTTCAAGTGCACTTGATCTTTAAATCTGAGCCATAGATATGGAATTGTACATGAAACACTAAGCAGGGGTGTCCAACGTTTTGGCGTATCTGGGTCACACTGGAAGAAGAGTTGCCTTGAGCCACACTTTAAATACACAAACAGTGATGAAAACTGATGAGCAAAAAGAAGGTTTTAAGTAAATTTAGGATTTTGTGTTGGGCCACATTCATAGCCATCTTGGGCCACATGCAGCCTGGGCTGCAGGTTGAACACCCCTGTGATGGTGTATCTGTTGTTGTATCTACAGTCGTTTTTATTGGAAAGATGAAATATTGTTCCATGCAGTATTTCCCTGATAAAAAATATACTCGATTTTTCCATGAATGATACTCATTAAATGTCAGCAACAGCTTGAGGCCCCAGCCTTAACCTGAGGAATTTTACCCCTAATGCATCTTTCTGCCACATAGTTTCTGTGACTCTCAGTGCTGCGGAGTAAAAGCCACATTAATGGCTCTATTGTCACAAGACAATCCTTGATCCTCCAAGCATCTTCTCACAAAGTATCTATTTGTCCAGTAATAAAACACCAGATACTTCATTTACTTGCCATTAGAAGATTTTGTTCCAACTGTTTGAAATCTCCAGGGAGGGAAGCTGATGCCATGAATAGAATTCATTTCCCCATAAACTGAGACCATGTGGGAAGGGCCTGTGGTTATTGTGAGGACGCTTTAGGAGACCCAAGCTTCAGTAGGAGTTATTTTACATTTTGATTCTTAATTTTGTATTCATATTATGGGAATGTGCATTTAATTGGACTTTCATCACATAATTTAAGGTAATGATAAATGCTGAGGCAAGTTGGAAAGAAAAAAGATACTGTTTCTGTTTCAGATGGGTTATTAGAGGAGAATGAATTTAGTTGGAGTCAGTCTTATCTACAAATCAGACAAGCACATTTTTTCTTTATGAAAACTTGGATTAAGACTTTAATAACATGAACAAGTAATCTAGTTGCTGCTTCTCCAGCAATTATTATAATGACATCTTCTCTCATAGTTATATAGAGACATTTTCCTAGACCAGTGATTTTCAACCAGTGTGATACAATAATTTTTAAAACATGCAATCCATGACTGTTTAGTCAGGAGCACCGACCTCTTTTCTCTTAGATTGTCAAATAAAAATCACAACAACCAACACAACAATGGCCATCTGGTGTGAATGAATCAAAATTATACCTATTTTTTTGTAAGATAGCTAAAAAGTATAATATGTTTTGGTGCGCCACAGAATTTTAATAATTGAAAAAAAGATAAAAAAAAGGTTCGGAATTGCTTCCCTACACACTCAAACTGTACCAACATTATGTAACTTAAAATCTGAAATTCTATCAACACAGTAAGCACTTAGGAGATAAGCATCAAATAATTGTGCAGCTTCCATAAATATGGACTTAGAAAGAAGAATTGAGAACAAATACAGGAGAATGAATTCTGAAAGAAACTTTATACCTCAAAAATGCATAGCTATGAAACAGCAAATTGCAGTATGAGGAACACTAAATGGGCCCTGGCTGGTGTGGTTCAGTGGACTAAGTGTGGACTGTGAATCAGAGGGTCATGGGTTCGATTCCCAGTCAGGGCACCTGCCTGGGTTGTAGGCCAGGTCCCCAGTAGGGGGCGCATGAGAGGGAACCACACATTGATGTTTCTCTCCCTCTCTTTCTCCTTCCCTTCCCCTCTCTCTAAAAATAAATAAATAAAATATTTTTAAAAAGAACAACACTAAATGAGAGCCAAGAATTCTGAGTTGAAGTCCTGGTATTGCCACTAATCAGCTGGGGGTGAATGGAGCAATTTACTTCTATTTGGGTAACTTTACTTCTGTTGGTCTGTGTCCATGAATAAAATGACAGGGTTGAAACAGATTATTTCTAGGGTCCTTTCTGGGTGTCATAGACTCTGATCAGTCTGTTATATTTTTGAGTACTTGAATCATCTAGTTCTTTTTGAAACATCAAATGAATAAGGGTTTTACTTACTACCATGTTTTACGAAGGCTTAAAAGATGTTTCTGTCCTGACAATGGGTAGTGAGGCAAAGAAAATTGATAGTTTAAGGAACGTTGCTTTTTTTCAATTTATATGAAAGATGGTATTGCAATATAATTGTGGGTAAGTAAAATTTCTCACAGTTTTGCCATGACAGGCCTGTTTGGTCTAGCACCTCTTCCAGCAGCATTTTGACTTCTATGGTTCATGTGCCTGCCTTCCCCTACACCCACCTCCTATCTGGTATTGGAAGGAGGAAGGCCATTTTTCTATCCAATTACCTTGTTAGCTTTTCACCTGCTGGGTCTAAGAACCTCCCTCCCTCTGTCACCATCCTGGCCCATGAGGAAGACTCCCCAGTACTCTGGGTGACTGTTTTATGGTAACAATATAATTGTAGGTAAGAAAATGTTCCTCACAGTTTTGCCTTATTTAAATCCTTTGGTACTAGATGTGATGTGGGTATGAGAGGATTAATAGTGAAGGCAAATGTCTTCCTAGTTTGTTAACCAAATACCATGTCTAACCCTTTTTTTCAAGCAACCACCAGGGAAAGGCTAGATTTATGCTTTATTACACACACACACACACACACACACACACACACACACACACCCTCTCACATTTACTTTGGCATCCACATTTGAATGATAAAGGTTTCCCTTTCTCCCTCCTCTGTCCTCTCTTTCCCTTCTCTCCTTCTGTTTCATGTTTCTCACAAGTGCACATTAGGTTTGGTGAAGGTAGTGAAAAAGTAAGCCCATAAAGAAACAATTTGAACTGATAAAGCAACAAAGCAGCACAGCACTCAGAGTGCTCATTCAGCTATTTAATTGGAGGGAACCATTAACCACAATTAGAGATTGATGGCAGAACCGTCTGCAGAAACAAGAAATGAAGTCTTTGGTTACAATTGGTAAATAACAGAAAACAGAGGGAAATATTTGGTTCTTCCCAATAAGGGGAAACTAGCACAGGTTAAAAATGATCAGTTATCACTAAATATATAAAAAATAAGAGAATGATCTCAGAGAATAGTCTGATAGGAGTTGGAAAATATTTCTCTTTAAGTCTGAACTTGTTTTGAATGCCTGGCAAGAGGGGAGGGAAGTAAAATTCTTTATCAATTTCTGAAAATATTTTGATAAAATTGTTGATCATGGCTTTTAAACTGGGGTTTGCTAAAAAAGCTTGATTTCACTCTTGTATCTAAACATTGATGGGAAACCTTTAAAAAATATATCTACAGCAGCCAGGCCAATGCCTTGCATGCAGTAGGCTCTTGAATAAGGATTAGTCAATTGAATGATTAAATTTTAGAAATTTCAAAGTTGAAAAACGTAATTGAACTGTCTTGTTAAAATTTTGTCATTTTACAAATGGAGAAACCGAGGTCCAAACAAATTCAGTGAGTTGTCAAGGTTCTTATACGTATGAATATGTTCACGCACTGAATTTCTCATGTGGTAGATAGATATCAAAGGCAGTATCCTATCAATATTGGTTCTAAAGTGATTAGAAAATTAAGTACATATTGTAATTATAAGAAGTTATGATGAGCCCTGCTACAAAAATAACCCACTAATGCAATTACAGGATGACTGGGAAAAGTGCTTTCTTGAGAAAGAGAGAGACAGACAGACACAGAGAGACAAAGAGGGAGAATGGTCTTGTGGCCAGCAAAGCATATTTAGAACAAAACCTTTTTCTTTTTTAAAAATATTTTATTTATTTATTTATTTTTGGGCAGAGGGGAAGGGAGGGAGAAAAAGAAGGAGAGAAACATCAATGTGAGAGAGAAACATTGATCATTTGCCCTCTGTACGTGCCTGAACCAGAGGCAGAACCCACAACCCAGGCATGTGCCCTGACCAGGAATCAAACCAGCAACCTTTTGCTCTGCAGGAGGACACCCAGCCAACTGAATGACACAAGTCAGGCACTATTGTATATGTTTTACATATAAGTTGGTTAATTCTCACATCAATTTTGTGAAATTTGGTAGTAGTATTGTCAGCCTGTTATTACATATGAGGAAATTGAGGTACCAAAAGAGTAATTCATCTAATTTTGCACAGCTCATAACTAGTGGCACTCAAAATTAAAACCTAACCTATTTCCAGTACTTCCATGTTTAATCATTTATGTGAATAAACTAGAGATGAGTAGAAATTAACCGTCATTTTCTGTTCACTTCCTAATATGCTGAGCTTTCATGATGAGTGAAAAAGTAATTTTTTTTTTAATTTTTAAAATCGAATTTATTGGGTTGCTGCTATTGGTCAATAAGATTGTACAGGTTTCAGGTGTACAATTCTATAACACATCATCTGTATATTTTATTCTGTGTCCACCATCCCAAGTCAAGTTTTTTTTCCATCTCCATTTACCCCCTCCCCTCATAACCTCTCCTGCACCCACAACCCACTTTCCTCTGGTAGTCGCCATGATGTTAGATGACAGCCTTTTTGATGATATTTTTCTGCACTAATTTCTTTTCTTGTCTTTCTGGAACTCCAATAACCTGTTCAGTGTTTTGATGTTGTCCCAGGTAGGGGGCTCTGTCTATTTATTTTTCAATGTTTTTCCTTCTGCTATTCAGCATGCATACTGCTCTAATTCAATTTCCATGGCTCTTTCCTTTTTTGTCTCCATTCTGCTCTTGAGCTCATCCAGCTTTTTTCTAATTTATTTATATTTTTCAATTCCCAAATAGTCATTTGCGGGGGGGTTTTGGGTTTAAATTTTGCTCCTGAGAACCTTTATCTTTTCATTAATTTCAATAGTGTTTATGTTTGCTTCGTGGAGGGTTCTTACATTTGCTACTTTAGTGTCTTTGGTAATTCCAACATCTGTGTCATCTCAGGCTTCTTATCTGTTGTCCATTCTTTTGAATGTTGGTCAGTTAATTTTGGTTCCTTGTATGTTAAATAATTTTGAATTGTATCCTGGATGATTTGAATATTATGTC
>PVKM010016847.1:0-26434 GCA_004027735.1 Carollia perspicillata
AACTAAGTCAGGACAGGCCATTTGGGAATGGTGAGAAGAGAAAGAGGTGTGAGATGAGGCACCATCATCAAAGGCAAAGAAAATGAGAATTTTGAGCCAGAGGAAGACCCAATGCAAAATGCTTATGAAATTTAATAATCCAGTCACGGTGAGGCTGGTTATAATCTACTAGACAATAGCATCGGTAAATAGGAAAAGAAATAAGACTCTGGTGGCTGAGCAGTGAATAGAAACTTAGAAAGCAGAAGCAACTAGTGAAAAACAATACCACACAACAGAACATTTGAGGAGCTTGGTGATAAGAAAGAGGGACATGCAAAAACAGTCTGAAGGGCCGATGAGTTTCAGGGCAAGGCTTTTCAGTTTCTTTTGGTTGGTTCGATTTTATTTTTAACTTGGGGAAGATAATTATGGTTGTAACTGAAGATCAGGGCCAAACAGGGAGAAAGAAATATAAATTTGAGAGGAGAAAGGAGAACGTGAAGCTGCCTGAAGGACGGGAGCTTCAAGACTCCAGCAATCACACTGACTGCCTTTTCTTTGGTGCTCACTGCAGGGAGCCTCACATCCACCAGACAACAGAATCTTCGCCCCAACACTATTGTTACAGACCCCGGAGCGGGGGGAGTGAGGGATGTACCATTTCCAAAAGGATCCCCCCTGCTTTTTCTCCGGGGGTTCCTCCCCTGAACTAGGTTCACTTTGCCCTCTGCCAGAGGAAAGACATCTCTCAATGCCAGAGATTGGTGAAGAGGAAAGGAATTATTTTTAAAAAAGTTATACAGGCTTAGAGTAATGACTTAATGCCTTCATTAAAATACTAAAGTTCTTTAGAATACCCACAAACACACACAGTCCTTCCTTCTCCCCTTTGCCCAGTCTGCGGTACCATATCTCAGGAAAAGAAGTAGAAGTCAGTAGTTCAGGCTGCCCTTCGATTCTGGCACCATCTACTGTGTTGCCACCACGATCTCCAGTTAATCCAAAGGCATATGGCACCTTCTCATGGCCCACCAGCAAGAGTTCTTTCACCCCTTTCTTCCATGCAAAGTCTCTCCTGCTGCCTAAGCCATGTGGCAAAAGGGAGCACCCCAAAACCGTGTGGTCCTAACTCTCACCCAAGCCACTTGGTCCCTACTCCCAGTATGGCTGCTGCACCTGGGTTTAATCCCTGTGCCAATCTTCCTCTGCAGCCCCATTTCTGACTCCTCCCACAATTAGTTACACCTGCCAGCATTCCCGTATTCTTCCAGCTTTACTGGGCTGCCATAGTAAGTCCCGGCAGGCATGGCCCCATGGTGTGGAGCCAATCATATCCAACCTCTCATGCAGGTGCTGTAACCAGGGAGAGATGCCTCCCAGTTACATCTTGGGTTGAAGTCACTCCCATCCACTTGGCTCAAAGCATGGCCACAGCTATTTAACATATCTACGAAACCAGTTAAAGATTGTAGATATGTTAAATGACCATGCCAGAGGTTAGGTTTGCATAGCAAAACTGTTGCTATACAAAACAGCTCTCAATGGCACTGCTCCATGTGTCTCATCCCCCAGCTCAGACTTGTGGGGGTGAGGACATTATATATATATATTTTTTCTAATATTTCCTGATACCCTGAGTTCTGGACCCCATTACAAATCCCTATTTGCCACAACCCCCACTTGGCTGCACCCTGTTACATTATCACATAGGTATTGTTAAGCTCATTTTATGATTTAGGAAACTGAAATTCAGAATGGTGAAGTGATTTGACAAGGTCATAGGGTAAGTTCAATGGCAAAGGAAGGAATTAAATTCAGAACTAACTTGACTTCCAGGCTCATTCTCCAACTTCTGTACTCAGTTGATCCTAACAGGGGAGAATGTTCAGTGGAACTGCAAAGAGTAAGACCATATCCATGTTTTCCTACCTTTTTTTCTAACCACTAGAGTCAAGGATGTGCTCGTGCGCAGCTCGCCGTGTGTAGTAGGCATCACCGTGGTTCACCGGGATCCAGTGCTCCAGCCTTTGCAGGCACGTGGAAGAATGTACATCACAGCCCCTCGTTGTTGAGTGGGCTCTGTGAACTGTTCGAGCTGCAGCAGTCAACAACATGCCCCTTGGGGTGGAGGCAATGAAAAGTACGATTCTTCTATGTCGCCCCTCTCATCCTGACAGCAGTACACCTCTAACCCTGTTTTATTTTCATGGCTTCAGCAACATGATTTTTTTTTACCTTTCTGATAGTCAGAAGTCTGAAATCAGTTTCACTGAGCTAAAGTCAAGGTATCAGCACACCTGAATTCCTTCTGGAAGCTCCAGGGGAGAATGTCTCCTCGCCTCTTCCAATTTCTAGAGATTGCCTACATTCTTCGGCCCCTTCTTCCTCCTTCCACGTGTGGCAGCCCAACCTGTTCCTGACCTCTCTCTGACTCTGGTCCTCCTGCTTTGCTGTTTTGATTCTGGTGAGCTTATCTGGATCATTCAGGATAAGCTTTCCGTCTTAAAATTCTTAACCTAATGCATCTGCAAAGCCCCTTTTACCACATAAGGTAATAGTCACAGGTTCTGGGGATGGAGACATAAACATCTTTGGGGGCTGCTATGCAGCCTAGCACAATACTTAAAGAAATTTTGAGCAAAGTTATAAACAGAGTGTGGGGGAAAGCCCTAAGATAAGAACACAACTATATTGGTGTGGAACATAAAGAAAAAGAGTAAAAAAAAACATTCTGGACAGAAAGAGGAACAAGATTGGAAGACCACTGGAAAATAAAATCCAAATCAGGAACAAATAGAAAATTTCCATGTCAAAATATGCTAAGGATTTACTTATTATTTTTCCATATCACTAGTGATGAGGAGGGTTAGTAAATTAATAAGTAAACTCAAATTTATTACATAAATAGATTGCCGTATAAAACTATGCTTTCACCGTGTACTCTAGTTAAATTATATAATGCGTAATTGGTCATTGTAAGACAAATACGTTTTATTGTTGTTTTCCTAAAGTCCAGTGCAATACTGTACAACCCTGCTGGGTACTGAAACAAACAGATTTCTTAACTGAGCATTATCTGAGTATTTTGGTCAATGTTTTAAAACTCAGAGTTGACAGGATAAGACGGTAAAACACCTGTTGATGCTTTTTAAATATAGTTTATCATTATGTCAGTAAAATATAATGATAAATGGGACCCAGGCCAATTCAAGAAGCAAGAGAAACCAGCAAGCAAGCCTTCACAGTCCAAGTTGAGAACAACTGGCATCAAGATAACTGCTGGTATAGAGCTAACTTTCATTTGTAGGAAATTGGAATAGAGAAACAAGTCAAAGACATCACAAAGAAGCAAAAGTACAAATATAGAATGAAAGGCATTCTTGAGCAGGGTTTCTTATATTTAATGGGCATATAATTCACTTGGGGATCTTGTTTAAATGCAGCTTCTGATCCGCTAGGTCAGGGGCGGAGCCTGCAATTCCGCATTTCAGGGAAATCCAGGTGGTGCCAATGCTGCTACTCAGCAGATTATATTTTGAGTTGCAAGGGTCCAAAAGTTTACAGACTTGCTCTGTCAAGCAAATTAACGGTATGACGGGGAGAGGCAGCGGGGAGCAGAGTGGGAGCAGTAAGGAACTGGACTTAAGAGTCTTAGGAGACACTGCAATCAAATGTAATGATCAGTGCTTGTTTGGATCTGATCTGAACAAATGGACTGTAAAAGAAGCTTTTCTGAGACGGTTGGAAACTTTGATTCTGAACTGGGTTTTAAATAATTCCGAGGAATTTTTGTTCATTTGTTAAGTGAGTTAATGGCTTACTGGTTATGCAAGATAACGCCCATTATATTTTAGAAATGCATGTTCAAGAATGCAGGAATGAAATGCTTTAAAATACTCTGATAAAAAGAAAAAATAAAATAAAGGAAAATACTGATAATTGTTAAATATGGGTGATGGGTGAATGGGAGTTTATTATCTTTTTCTTTCCATTTGTATAATGAAAGAATTGAAATAATTTTAAGTAAAAAGTTCTAAGTATTTATAGTAACTGAGGATGAAGATGTCAATACCTGTATTTACCAGCCTACTGATTTTTTTTACTGTGAATTCTACTCATCCTGGTCTTCTAATCATATAAGTGCATGAACCATATTAAAAGCTGAGATCTAGTGTGGATGTTAGCAAAAACAACAAAAACTAATGCCACCTTGGATGAAACTAGGCCGCATCTTCATGAAGCACAACAATATTTCATTGTCAGCTGCAGATTGGTTATCTCATCACTAGCCAACCAACTAATCATGGTGGTTTAAGGAAACACATTCCTGGACCGCTAATTTTACTTACTGTTTACAAAAGTTAGAAATATTGGGCTTTTTTGGTTATCCCAGGACACTTTAAAGCTACAACTGGTATGAAATCATTTAAAACAATAAGTAAGTAGGTAAATAAATCATTTTAGAAAGTGGCTCTCTCAATCTGACCCCTGGTTCTAAGTAATTGATTTTTGCCATTCCCAAATTTAATCCATTAAATAAAAGATTGATAAATATATGTGGGTATAATTACATGATCAAGATGACATTTCAAAATAGAGAAAAGATAGATTATTTAATAAACGGAGATGGGATAATGGTCAGCCATTTGGAAAATACATATAACTAGATCTTCCCTTCACTTTTCACAAAAATAAGTTACTGGGGATCAAAGTTTTAAATATAACAACATAAGAGAGTTATTTATAATCTTGGAGAGAATAAGGTTGTTTAAGGCCGAATGCAGACCTTAATAAACCACAAGGAATGAGTGGGATATATCTGTCTGTGTAAAACTGTAAACTCCTGCTCATTGGGGGCGGGGGACTTTGCTACAGTCCACGTTTGCCTGAGAAACTAACAGTACTTTCTACTATGCATCCTTTTTCGTTCCTGTTATTTTGAAAAGGAAAACCATTCCTGGAAGATTCCCAGCAAACTTATCCTCAGTCCCCTGGACTAGAGTTAGGCCACACTCACATGCCCTTCCCAAAAGGAAACTGGACAGAGGGAAGTGTCTGACGTCGTCAGCCTTCCTGGTCGGGGAAACTTTGTTATCAAGGGACACAGTTGAGGAGGGAAAGTAGCTGTTGGATATAGGATTGCTACACTCTCACTGTAAATTTTGAGGAGTGGCAATGAGAAAATATAGTGGAATTAATTGGCATAGTTATGGTATCTTACAGAATTTATTAGGATCCTGCCTTTGCACCATATACTAGCTCTATAAATTTAGGCTAACCATTCCGGTCCTTAGTTTCCTCATAAATAAAAAGAATAAATAATGTATTAGTTTAAAAATCACTGTAAAAATTAGAGATAAAGGACATGCAAGCCTTATATTGTGCCTGACCCACAGGACACAGTAAACAATGCCCGTTGTTTCGTTAGAGCACATGACTGTCATCACTGGGATGGGGTTTCTGTCCACTTATACATTTCAATGTTTTCTTATTCTTTATAGATTTATCTTCACATTCTTTTGTTTCCTCATTTCCAGGGCTAATGTTTTTACAGACTGGTATACATCAAAAATTTTAATTGCTTAATGGCATATAATAGCAATTTTTTATCTTTTCCAACTCATGGCATGTATAAACTAATTACTAAACTTCTGCGGCATTCCAAAAAAATATTTTTTGCCAGTCTGACAATAAACCGGTATGATTTTGATTCATTCACATCAGATGGCTATTGTGTTGGCTGTTGTCACATTTTTATTTGACAATCACAGGGAAAAGAGGTCATTGTCCCTGACTAAATAGGCAGGTATTGCATGTTTTAAAAGTTCTTGCAGCACACTGTTGAAAATCATTGGTATAAAATGATGTATATAAAGTAAGACTGGTTGAAGAGTATAAATATCAAAGAACAGCAAAATATTAGTGCTTGAAATTCAAAAGCTCATTTTGGTAAGAAACAACCTAATACACAGCAGAAGTTCAATAATCTCAAGTGAATGAATAAAGTCTAGTGAGGTAAAATGAGTTTCCTGTAGCTAGTAGCTGAATACTGTCGTTCAAGGAAAATAATGACTTTGAACAAAACACTGATTTAACATGCCAAATATTTAAATTTCCCAGTGCTCCAGGAATAAGAGCAGGATTCATTCTTAAGGTTTCCAGGAAGCATCTTAGCCAAGCTGTTTGTCAATAAGAATGGGTCCTTTCTCTAACGGCTTCTCTCTCACTCCTCACACCCAAGGAGGGGCTGGCTTATTACTGCTGTGTTCTGTGCATTGTTTGGGCCAATATTAATCTCTTCAGTGCCAGACACACCCATGCTTGGAGCATCTTCCTTGCCTTTTTCTCATGCTGAGTCCCCACGAGGACCTAGGTGACCAACAGGCTGAGGGCAGGGCGGACAGTTGCAGCGATTACAGCGGCATCCCCTGGGGGACCAGCAGTATCCTCCCTCTTTGTTCCTCAGACACCTAACGCTTTTCTTTGTTAACCAGGTGGCCCCAACGCCTCCACAGTAGTTTTGTTTCTGCACATTCTGTAACTATCAGGGGTACTAGTGGGATAAGAAGAGATTAAGATGCTGAAGGGGACCAGAACCCTGATGTATGGCTTTGAGACAGACATTAGGTGATTGCTTGTTGAGACCACTGGCTACAGTTTGTGTATTTGAATAAATTTTGACAAGCTGCAAGTGACTTTTTGTTAATAAAGGCAAAGAAGCAAACAAATCAAGTTTTCAGATTAAACCAAAAAAGGCACTTAAAACAAAATGATTCATAGCAGTTCCAAATAACAGTGATTAAAAGTACACATTAGTCATTAATTACATAGTAAATTTAAGAATGATGAAGTAAAATTAAACTATAGTAAAATTAAGAATAATAAAGATTTTATTGATATTAAGTTTGAGTTTCTGTGGTTCCCCTTATTAGCAGGGTTGAATAGCACCTGGTGATATTTTACTGATTGTAACGCAATACCAATTGCTGAGACTTCTGCTAGTCGATTTTTTGTTTGTGGCCCTATCAAAGTGACAAAAAGAAAAAGTCCTCCGCAAAAATAAGTTTATATCAGAAAAATGTTACAAACCTTAAAAATACATGAAAGGTAAAATTATTGATTATATAAATGATAAAACCAATATTTTCATCCTATAAAATAGACAAGTAATCAGAAGTACTGATTTTGTAAGGCAAAGTGGCCATAATACTTTGGATAAAGTTTTACATTTTTTTACTGTATTTTTTCCATTACCATTTAACGTCCTTACACTTCCTCCCCCATGCAATCACCACACTGTTAATTTTTAGAGTCATTCATTTTCTTGCTGTCTTCTTAGCTGTCATTTTCTGGAAGCTAACTTCTACTTTGTGGCTTTCCAATAAGTGCCTCATTTTCAGCTCCACACCACCTTTCTGCCTTCCAAGAGAAACTCCAGTTCCAAACCTCCCTCTCTCCTGCAGGGCCCAGCAGCTGGCTTTTGCTATATCCTTAACTCGCAAACACTATAGACATTCGACTGATCTCTCTCCTTCCCCAAGTCTGGTGCCATTCACCACCTGTTTCCATCTTTCAAAATCTGGGAACCTCATTTGTCCTCTGCCATTTATTGTTTTGTTCTCCTTGACCTCCTGAGTTTAAACCGTTTTCTTTCTTTATTGTCATTTTCTGAGTTTTCAAAAGGGAGCTTAGGTTAACACACATGTATAATCTACCACATTTAATTAAAAGCTCTGCAGTATTACTTTTAAAGCTAAATAGTTGCAATGTTTTGTTATTAAATAAAATTCATTAATAATTTGCATACATAGATTTGGAGAAATGAAATCAATGTGTTCATTTAAAAATCTGTAATAGATATAATTATTTACTTATTGGAAATATTTTTGAAGTATAATTAAAATCCCATAATTTACTAATTGTTTAGGTTATGGGTACTAGAGTTTGACCTCTGGGTTTGAAAGCCAGCAACTTTGCTTTTTGGCTATTAAGCTACGTTTGTTTACAGCCCTGCATCTCAACTAAAAAATGAACATAATAGCCGTATTATCATGCCAATGATTATTTGAGATAATGCTTGTAAATCATTTTGCACAGTTCCTGAAACCTAGAAATTATTCAATAAATGTTTCTTGCCATTGTTATTATTATGCCGAAGTATAAACTTAAAAAATCAGTCCCTATGGTATAATTAGAACTTTAAGTGTTACATTTACTTATGTTTCAAACTTGTCCAAATACTGAGAAATAATTACTTTATCCTTTAGCTTCTGAGGAAATGACCGACTTAGGTTCATTCTGAATGCCTTCCTTCTGTTGGGGAGTCTGAGAGCATACAGTCTCAGCTGCGTGTTGTGCAAGCCTCATGGCACGTCCAGGGGGAGATACTCCCTTTCATCCTTTCGACTACTGGTGTTTTGTATTCATTCTAACAGTGACCTTATACTTAAGGATCTCGATTTCAGACCAACAAATGGAAATTCAAGAGAAAAATTATATTAAAGAAGCCACTATTATCGTCAAAACTCACCACAGTGTTCAAACTTGGAAGGAAATCAAATTATTGTTTTCAAATGCAGTGTAAACACTTTGAATTGGTTCATAAAAAGCATTTGTTAAACAACAGCCCTATGTTAGAATTAAATGGTGAGAATACTAGACACAATATGATTTAGCTCTGACAGAAAACAATATGATTAGATTTTAGGCAAATTATATAGCTTGCATAAAAATTGCATTTTATGGCATCATATGCATGGCTAATATATATGCATATGTGTGTATATATACACACATATGTGTACGTACACACATACACACACACTTTTCTATTAGTACCTTACTTAACTCAAAGGAAAATATAAATGTTTCCATATCTATTAGGACAAGTCAACATAGAGATTCAATTTGTTAAATATCTATAATTTCTCCATGTCTTTTAAAAACATTGAAATGTCAAACAGTTTAGAAAAATATATAAGATTACAGAGAGATGAAAAATGAACTTTTAATTCCTGGCAAGGCAGTGAGTGACTATGAGGCTTGGACCATTCCTATCTGAGGTTAGGAGAATCGGAGGCCAGGTTCTGCACGTTCAGACGCAGTGTTCTGCGCGTTCAAGGACAAGCATCATACATCTTAGGTCGTTAAGTCTGTTATGCAGAGTTGCTAGTAATCGGGGCATGAACTTCTGGGAGCTTATGGAAACATTCAGTTCCTTGATTATGACGATGGTCATATATATGTATATATACATATACATCGTGACATACATTCATGGACATATGTGTGTGTGAAAATTCATCAGATTGTGCCCTTTAAATATGAGCAGCTTGTCAATTGAACTTTAATAAATATCAGCTAACTTCAATAAAATCGCTTCAAAAAAATTCTTTGATATTGGGAGGGAACAGTCAACCTGACAGAGAAATATGAACATTACAATACAATAAATGTAACTAGATCTTGAACATATGAAGATGATTAACTTCCCATATAAGGGAAGTACAAATTAAACCTCAGCTAACTCCATAACAGTGACAAAAATCCCATAGTTCGGCAACACACAATGGCAAGGAAGGGTGAGAGCGAGGAACCACTTTCCCACAGTGCCAATAAGAATGGGAAGAAAATGATAAGACCCTATGAAGGCCAATTTGGCAATGTCTTCCCAAGTTTCTACCGAAGTGACAAACGTATTTAATTTTGATTCCGCAGTCATTCTCTGGGGAATATAGTCAACAAATCCCTTTACTCACAATGAATGGTCTCTGCCAATGTGCAGCACTGTCTTTATTAACAAGAGTTTGGAGACCACTCATGTGAGCCACTAAGATGTTGGCTAAGGAAGCAATGGTCTGCTGTGGGGAAAAGTAAGGATGCTGTACTCTGATGAGGAAATGTTTCCGAAACTTAATTTTAATAAAAAATAGCAGTGTGTTTGGAGGACTGTTTTTAACAAAATGAGAAAACATGAGGACATATTTTTGCATTATCTTATATTGGTATATGCAAACAATGAAAAAGTAGTAGAATAAAATAAACGATTACTTGCACAGAGGGGAAATTTGGTACATGGGGACTGGTATAGGAACAAAAGGTTTCTTTATATTTTTAAAAAATAATTTTCATTTTTAAAAAAATTAAGTGAAATCATTTGTAACTTTATATTGTATGCATTAAAAACTAAGTCGGCCCTTTTCTGTCAAGTGTCTGATAGGTTGATAAGTAAGCAGGGAGCATCACCTGATAAGCAGTGATTCAAAATTTATGTTCTTGCAATCCTTAATGAAAGGATTCTTTCCCAAAGTTACTTTAAGAATTTTGTATTTTGAGAGATATAGCTGTATTTATATCTAAATACATAGCTGTATTTAAGTCTTAAACAGCAAGACTTAATTTTAAAGGACCGATAGAATTATCCTACAATGACCTTATGAACAGTGAGGTTGTACTTACTCAAGTTGTAGAACAGTGATTTTCAGCCAATGTGCCGTGAGAATTTTTAATACATGCAGTACCTGATTGCCATAGAGGTATATGAAAAGATGCCCATAATCCCTCTTTTTAAAAGGAAGTAATTTGGTCTTAACTGCAGAAGCAATTAGCTTGTATTAGGGAGTAATGTTCCATAAAATTAATTTTTAAAATAAATTTGATTTTTACTTCTCAAGCACCAGATTAATCTTATAGTCAGCAAGTCAGCTTCCATGGTGATAGAAATCAAGTGATTCTACTTCAGGGTTTTCATTGAAATAGAAAAACCAGCGTAACCCAAAGACCAAATGTCACCTTTCAGGCGGTCTTGCTTTTTAAAGTGATTCCTTCCTACATAATCATCGTTGAATAGAAACTCAAGTAGATACTTGACATTTATTCTTCCTTTCAACTCAGAATCCTTGATGAGCTCATTTACTTTTCATCCACTTGGCTAGATTGCTGGGAAGATGGTGTGAAGCTTTCCTTAATCTGAAAATTAAATCAAATCTTTTCCATTTTGAGCTTGAAGTTTAAAGCATCCATGACCATTAACAATCAGTGAGTTAAGTTTGTCTGATAATCAGTGATTTTATATAAGATGACATACCCATTTTGGGACTGTTTCCCTTTCCTAGCAGCTTTCAGTGCAAGTCAAAACTCCAGTGATTTGTGTGCTGACCTGCCTCTTGGCCCCAAGTGGGAAACGTGAACCCTGGTTGGCATAGGGGGGCAAATTACCCTATCAAGTCAGCTAATGCCTCCATTTGATTTTAGAAATGAATAGATAGCATTTGGTTGCAGGTATTTGTTTCTTTGAAAGAAGTCAGAGGAAGGGAAAGGTTTCTCTTTGCCCTCTGCCTCTTCTGTTCCTCCCTTGTCTGTTTTCTCCTTGGCACGCAGAGAACTTCAAGTGAAAATTGGGTTGTGCAGTACAAAGACATTTCTCACATCTCCCCTGTGCTGCATCAGCTCAGCCAATGTAATGTGGCAAATTTAGATTATTTTCAGGAGTTTATGAAAAGTTCCATGGCTGTGGTCTACCATGGTCCCTGATAGAGTTCTCATGTTATTTCCTTTGTAGGCTTTGATACCCAAAGCTCGCCGCAGAGTGATCAGGGAGATGGAGGGCACCGGGTCCACACATTATGCTCTATCTCCCCCGTGATTATAAATCCCATGGGCTCACTGCATTTCAGTCCAATTACTGTCAGTATCATAAAGGATTTGGCTGGCCTTTGTCCCTGGGAGATAACTGCTAAACCCTTGGAATTTACCAAGTTAGAGAAGTAACTCCGTTATGAGTCAATCAAGCATGTCTACGTAATGAACCCTCAGTGAACCCTGGACACGGATATTGAGTGCAGCTCCTGGTCGGCCATACTCTGTGTATTGTCACATATCTGAACCCGGAGGCGACCACGTCCTCTGGATGATGAAAGAAGCTTTGCAGCTGGGACCCTGCCAGGCTTCACCTATGTGTCTCTTCTTTTGGCCAGTTTGTATCCTGGTGCTATAGCAAAATTGTTTTGTGAGTCTTTTGAGTTAGTTGAACCTAAAGTGGTGTGGGATCCTCCAAATGTGTAGCTAGACAGTCAGAGTGAGGGCGGCCCTGAGGACCACTGAACTTGCAACTGGCTGGCTGTGAAGTGAGGTCAGCCTTATGGAGTCCTGTGCCCTCACAATGTGTGGTCTGATAAACTCATTGTACTGTTCTTCCCCAGCTTCCAGTCATGCTTGTCTTTGCTTCTTGGAAACTAAGCACTGCAAGTGCAGGTCCTATCACAGTAAATGACCTAGTACTAGTATCACGCCTGTGAAATGCTCTTTATCTTCCCACCGGCCAATTCTTCTGATAAGCACCTGGGGGGATATTCCAGTTTTTCATAAATCAAGTTGGCTAACTTAGCAAATAACATTCCACACCATTATTAAAAACACAATCAATAACCATGAATGCTAAGTGCCAACATTTGCTAGTTGCTTCTCATGCACTACTACTGTCCTGTGAGCAGACACAGTTATATGGCAGAGGACACCGAGGATTAAGTCATGTAATTTGCCCAAGGTCACACATCCAGTAAAAGGAAAGGCCACAGTTGTATGACTTCATTACTTGAGCACTCAAACTGTATGCTCTCAGAACATATTGTCTCCAATTATTCCAACTTGCAGGTATATTTCTAGAACTAAGAGCACTCTTGGTTTTGGTTTTCCATGAAGTAGCTCTTGAGAGAACTAGATGCAAAGAAGCATTAGGAGAGAAGTGGAGAAATGAAACAGGTAAGGTAAGAGAGAACTGATATAAGGTAAATTAACAAGCGTGTCACCACTATTGGTAACTGAACTCATCTTGCTTGGGAACTCTTAAGTCTGAAAAGAACTTGGGCCACTGAGATAGCTGCAGAGGTTTTCCCCAATCCCACAGATGACCTTACATCCCAAATCCTGTCAGTCCTGTCAGTTCTACTTCCAGCAAACCCTGGGCATCATGGGCTTTAGCTGCTCCTGGGCATTGGAAAGTAGACCTTTCCCTCCCTGTAGTGGTTAGGCCTGAGAGGCAGTGGGTGAGCACTCAGAAGTTCCTCATAACCAAGTGTTTAGTGAACACATTTCAAATGCTTAATAACCACATGAGACTAAGGACGACTAAATTGGACCATATGGATATAGAACATTTCCATTAACGAAAGATGTTCTGTTGTTCAGTACTAGTCTATGCCCTTATATAGGAGTGTTTGGGGGATATTTCTTCTAGAAAGCAATTTGGCACAAAAAATTAAAACCTTCATAATTGTTTATACCTTTGACTAAAAAATCCCAATTGGTAAAAAAAATAATTCTTTTTTAAAATTAATATTTTATTGAATTTATTGGGGTGACATTGGTTAATAAAATTATACAGGTACAATCTGACATCATCCGTATACTGTACCGTGTGTTTAGCATCCCAGGTCAAGTCTCCTTCCATCGCCATTTGTAGCCCCTTTATCCTCTTCCACCGTGAAGTGTCTATGAGCTATCTATGAACAAAGATGTCCACTGTATAATTATTTTAAATAGCCATGCACATACACAAAAAACACCAGACACAATTTAAACACCAAACATTTGGGCTGGGTTAGTGAAATTATATTGCCACAAATTGAAATACTAGCCATTAAAAATTATACTTTAAAAAGTTACATGACATGGGGAAATTCTTTTGACACCAGGAGAAATAACAGAAGTGAAAAATAAAAATAACAGTGAACTATAGTCTTAACTATATTAACACATACATGTTATGGGATTTACAAATTTTTCTCTTTATTTTATATATTTTCCACATTTTCTAGAAGGGTAATATTATCCCTGAAGTCATTAATAAAATAAAAATGTCACACACACACACACAAATCTTAAAGTCTTTGAAGCCTTTATTTTCTTATCCAAGTGACTGAGTATGCTCTTGAGCAGAGCATGGCTATAGGCTGAAATGAGACACTGAACGAGGACACGGAAGACACTGGCGAAGACACTGTCTTGGAGGACCTGCACACTGGTCCTCCAAGTGTGGAGGAGGAACGAGACACTGAAGATCTTCCTCCCAGGTTCCAGGTAGTCTTATCGGACTTTTTAGCTATGATTATTTGAATAAGTTTAAATATTTTTTTTTACTGTCTTCACATTTAACCTGTATATCTTTATCTTGATTACATGATATTTAAGCATGACTGGGTTTGTTTGTTCCATTTATTCAATAAACATGTTGAGGAGCGATCGGAGTCCCAAGATGGTCACACAAGAAGGGGACAAGCTCACACAACCCATGAGCACCGCGGATGCCTTGTCCTCAGCACAGCTTGAGCAGCACAGCAGTGTCCCTGTGCCCCTGTCCCTGCTCGCCCCCAGCCTGCCGAACATTCCCCCCAGAAAGTCCTTTGGATTGTGCCACAAATGCCTTAAGTGCAACGTTCCAATATAATACCGTGCCTCTGACAGGCTCACAGTAACAGTTTCCACGGTCAGGTTCTCGGGAGGTCTTCAGAGAACTTGGTAGAAATAAATCTGGTTTCTTCAGCAATTTCATCAACACTGATCTGCATCACGCTGCATGAGTAAGATATACTACTAGAGAGTCATTCTTTATTTTGAGCTTTAGTTCCTAAACATGTCACTACTTATTGTAAAACATATTTGTAGGAGTAGGTACTTGTCATACGAATTATAACTGGAACACAATCATATCTCCAGCTATGAAACTTGCCTACATTTCAGAGTTTGCAGTTAAATCTGTTTCATAACCATTAAAACTGTGACCGTAGTGAGGTTTGCCGACGCTTTTTTGTTTTGGGCGTCTTCTCCACTTACTAGTTTTGCAATTCATAAAGAGCTATGCAGTTTACTTGGAATATGTGGTTTTACTCACTATTTGCTAGTCACAAAGGTTACTAGCTATGCTGTTTATTAGCTATGCATTTACTTACTGGGAACTCTAGTTCATTTATTCATAATTAGTTGATGGCTGAGTTTGTGCCAGGTGTAGTGCTAAGTGCTAGAAGTACAAAGTTGGATAAGAAACAGTCCTCATCCTCAAAGAACTTACATTGGGGAAAACACAGGTTTATGTGTCTTTTATACTTGTTCTTGTAAACCCTTCCCCTTTTACCCTGAAATTCCCCTGTAATCCCCTCCCCTCTCCCCTCTGGACACTCTCAGCCTGTTCTCTATTTCAGTGTCTTTGGTTATATTTTGTTTGTTTGTTTGTTTTGTTGCTTAGGTTCTTGTTAAAGGTGAGATCATATGGTATTTGTCTTTCACCACCTGGCTTATTTCACTCAGCATAATGCTTTCTAGTTCCATCCATGCTGTTGCAAAGGGTAGGAGCTCCTTCTTTCTTTCTGCTGCATAGAATTCCATTGTGTAAATGTACCACAGTTTTTTGATCAATTCACTTACTGATGGGCACCTAGGTTGCTTCCAACACTTGGCTATTGTAAATTGTGCTGCTATGAACACTGGGGTGCATAGGTATTTTATCATTTCCACAAAATTGAATCATATTATTTTCTACAAAATTGAATCATATTATTTTAAACTTATTTTCCCTTAATCATATTCATAATTTTTTGTATTATTGTTTTTCTAAGACATAATTTGTAATCACTGAATAAGATTCCATTTTAAATATAAATTACCATAATTCAGCAGTCAGTTGCTATCACTGGAAACTTAATTTGTCCAATTTGTCTGCTATTCTTATTATTGCTATGCTGTATTACTGCTATTGCTATATTTGCGGTCATTTCTGTTATTATCCTTAGAGTAAATTCTGAGAAATGTCATTGGAGAGTCAAGGTGTAGGAATAGTTTGATGATTTTTGGTTGATATTAGTATCTTTTAAAGTTAGACAGACTGGGGTCCAAACCTACTCTTTCCCTTACAAGCTATGAGACCTTTGGTGAATTGCTTCCATAAACTTCAGTTTTGTATCTGCAAAATGTAAATAATATAACAGAATAAGTTGTGCCAGTTTATAATTCCCTTAGCAATGTGGAAAGGAATATTAGACTTGCATTCTTGTGATTGTTTTTAATTTTCACCTTTTCCAATAGAACAAAGAAAAATAATATTTAATTATTTTATCACAAAGAATGTTATACATTTTTAGTTATTTTGTTCATAAGTTGACTTCTTATTTTTGTAATGGTGAATTTATCTTTTATTGTTTTTAAGGAGTTATTATCAACAATGGTTTTAGGGAATTATTTTATTTCTTATAATTATATATTACATACAAACATTTTTTTACTTTTTTGTAGTTAAATTACTCATCTTTAATTCTAGTTTGAAGTCTTATTTTAAATTAATACTTTTCAGCTTCATTTTATATTTAACTATTTAACTCATATGAAGAATTTGTTTTATAGGGGATATGAGGCAGTGTGGTTGCTGAATAATCCCTCCTCTCACCACCCATTTGAACCAACATCTTTTTAATATTTCTACATGTGTATTTCTGATTCCAGGTTTCTACTCTGTTTTCATGATCTGTATCTTTTGCTTTTGTATTTGTTATAATTTTAGAGTACTTTTGAACATCTAGGAGTACAAGTGTTTCTGTCTTTTTTTTGCCTATTTTGTCCTTCCAGATAAACACTAGTAATGCAGTAAGCAAAAATATACAACCCCGTTTGAATATTAACTGGAATTTATAAATTAGCTCTGAAAGAACTGACATTTTCAGACTCAAGTCTTCCCAGTCACACAGCACAGCCCACAGTTACCCCCTCTGGCAAGTGGCAACCTCAGGGCTGTAGTCCTCGCTGCCGGCCTATCAGCTTTGACAGTCAAAGAGGCCGAGGCAGGATGAATCGTATTCATTCCAAGGCCAAAAGACCTGGACGTTTGTGGCTCCAAAGTCGTGGAAGATCCTGGACTCCAGATTATTGTTATTTTTTGCTGCTATTAAACCTACCAGATAAATTGCTGTTTAGTTTTTTTTTTAAATAAATAAAAATATAAAATTTTAGTTACTGTTAACTGTGGTCCTCACTTTTCTTCTCTCTCAAATTTCTTTGGGGCTGTGTAAATTACAGAAGCCCTGATTAATTTTGGTGGGCAGAAGGAACCAACAGACCTGGCTGATGTGGTTCAGTGGATTGAGGGCTGGCCTGTGAACAGAAAAGTTGCTGGTTCAATTCCCTGTCAGGACACACGCCTGCGTTGCAGACCAGGTCCCCAGTTGGGGGTGTGTGAGAAGCTACTGATTGATGTTTCTCTCATAGGTTTCCCTCTCTTCCTCTCTCTAAAATGAAATAAATAAAATCTTTAAAAAAAGAACCAGCAAAGACTTATTAGTAGTGGTCACAAAACCAGGCTTTTGATGAATTACATTAACCAGAAGAAATTACTGATCTTAGTATGTACAAAAAAGGCAATTTCATATTGTTCAGCTTAATGTATACTAAGAATCCCTTTCCGTATGCTCCCCTTGTGTGGTATTGTTGTTGGTGGAAATCAGACTCTTCCATGGGATTGCAAAGAAAACATTCCATGCTCGGGAGATTGTGGTGTGGCGAGATAATTTATTCAGGTGGAAATCTGCTTCTGGGTTTCCAATTTCCCATCTCCTTCCATCTTGCAATGGGAAAGTTCAGCCACGTCCTCAGCAAGGCTGAAATAAAAGCCAGAGTCCACTGTAGGGGCCCAGCGGCCATAAGGGGTTAAGGAGAGGGTTTCTCACCACGGGAGTGGTGATAGAAACCTGGTTTCTAGCCTCGTTCTGGGTCGTTCTGGGTCCAGACTGCCTCCCAACTGCTGATTATCTGGTTGTTCCCATGCGCAGGGGGAAGGCATGGCCTTCTTTGCGGGTGCAAGGAAGTATGTGTATGAGAACCTTGTCCTGTGGGAACTTGTAAGCTTTATCTCAAGGACATGACTGTTATACGCCCTGTAGCTCTTGAGGCGCTGTGTTTAAAAGCTTTGGTCTCCTTCAATAAACTCGCCATGACCAGCTGAGTCTTGGTCCTCTCCATTATTTTCATCCCTCACCCTGACTTACGACCCCCTGCCGCAGCGGGCTGCGGCAGTCCACAGTTTTTGCCTGATATTAAAGCTCAGTCGTTTGGAGCTCATACAGTCTGCCACAGGCCTTGGTAGCTGCTAGACCCACGTGGTCATATGTTCTCAGATGAGAGAGAATGCATGAACACACAGGGTTAGTGCATCACCGAGTCAGAGAGAGAGAGAGAGAGTTAGTTTCTTTCTTTGTCTGGGATTATATTAGTTTGGGTTTGGGACAGACCAGGTGCTTTATCAAAAGAACCAATCAATTCCCAAGCTTTTGTGGGCTTTGGATGGGTCAGCGCTGCTTAGTTAGACTTACAGGCCTTTTGGTCAAGCACCTTCCCCTTAGTCCCCCAACAATCCAGTATGAGAAGGAAGGGAAGAGTGTTAATCCCCTTGCTGGAGAAATGCTGTAATTTCTTGGGGTGTGAAGATGTAGCTTCCTGGTGGGGCAATCAGGCTCAAGCTCTCAGTTTATTAACCTCAGTGTCTAATTCCCTTTGCTCTTTTTACTAATAATTAGCTAACTATGTATGGTAATGGTATCAGCCAACTTTGTAGACTTTACTCCCTTTTTGCCTATGATGTATGAAAAAAATGGAAAGTTTTATTTCCATAATTTTAGAGGCATTAATGTAAACATCTATCTTTCTAAAATGAAGAAAAATTGGTGCATATATGGGTGTTTATAAAAGCTAAACTCTTCCTTCTCATACATAATTTATTTCAAGAAAGAACACCCTTTCCTGTAATTTATCTGGCAGAGCTGCATAAATGATCTTTCTAAAGCATGGAACACACAATCGGTTCAGAGACTTTCCCAACTTAAGTACATCTATAAACTCTGAACTCAGCATTGTAAGTCATCCAGATCTTTCAGACCCAGCGAACGGTTATTTCCTATCCTTTGTTCACCATTCTAGGCACTGTGGTCCACTTTCAGGTCCCCAAACATGACAGATTTATGTATGTATTTATTTACTTATTATTTTTTCCTTTTAGTTCACTCTATTGATCCCACTTCCTCTGGTTTCTTCACGATCTAAACGGAATCTTTCATCTTTCATTCAGATTCAAATCAAGATTGATTCATTCGTAGGTGAGTGGAAAACATCTAACCCACAGTGCTTTTTATAGCACCCATCATAACTGACTCTTTTTTATGTGAAAAATTAACCAATTGTGCTGTTTGTTATTTCAATTAACAAAAGCTTTACATGTGGTATATTTACCAGAGTCTTGTACAGGATAAGTTTACTAAACAAAGGCAACGTGCCCAAAGGGACCCACTCTATAGTGAAGGAAAAAGAATGTCATGCAGAGGGCATGCTGAAGAGAGGGCAAGCCTGAGAAACACAACTGAAATAGTTCATCTCCTTTGTAATTAACAAACACAGAAGGGAGAATAAAGGGAACATGTTTTTAACTAATAAAGTTTACAATTTTATTTTCACATTTCACAATACAAATGAAAAAAAATTTTTGTCCCACTACTGCCCTCCAAAACTATTCTCTCTTTGATAAAAAGAGGGAATGAGTCTTACTTGTCACGTTGTTAGAAAACACCCAGAGTCACAGCACCACGATCTCCTGGTGAAGTAGAACAATGTAAAACTGACAGGAAGAGGCTCCCCTCTCTCCTTATCTGTCTGGTCGAGTCTCTCCTGGCCGAGTGGGCACCATCTGGGACGGGCGGGAGGTCTCATCATTGTGGGCCCCAGGCATCATGGGCATGGGCCCTCCCACAGGTGGCTTCATTACAGGAGCAGGTCCCTCTGGCATCATCTCAGGAAGAGGAGGACCCATCACTGGCATCATGGGAGGGCCCCCCATATGGGGTGCTGGCATCATACCAAGGTGAGGAGGACCCCAAAGACTGGGGGTGGTGGAATCATTGCCCCTGCAGGAGGAGGAGCAGAGAACGGAGTGGGAGGTATCTGTCCTTGGTGAAATGCTGCAGTTGTTTTGTTGATCAGGCCCTGAGCCTGCTCTTCCATTAATTTCCGACAGTAGCCTTTCACATTCTCTGTGTGTTTCCTCCCACTGCCGTGTATCTTTCTTCTAGGAGGAGAATTGTGGGTGAGGTGGGTATCACAGTAGTCACAATAAAACTTGGGCATATTGTTCTGAAAGCTTCATAATTCACTCTATATTATATTCTGCTTATGTACTGTCCATGGTCTTAATAAAGCTTCTAACTTGAGTGTGTTGTCATTCACCTACCTCCGAGCTCTGTAGGCAGTAATTATATTGATAAAGAAGGTATGCAAGGTATTCTAGATGACTATTTTAGTTTTCCTTCCTCCTGGTCTGCTGATGATTGGAATGAACAGTGGTTCAATGTGGATGAAACGTTTGGCTCCATTGGCAAACAAGGAGTCATTGCTTCACGTTGTAGCAATGCTGCCCAATGGAACTGCCTGGACACTGCCTCACGTTACAGCCAGAACCCTACTTTTGTACCTCGATTTTCCTTTTTTTCTCATCAGCAGGGTCTGATTTTTGTTAAATGACTTGTCCCCTCGAGCACAGCCGTGGTAGGTGAAAGGGTCAGGCCAGTTTCCCAGCCCGTTGGACTGCCCAGGCCTCAGTTATCCCAACTTGCTTGGTAGCTGGAGGCTTAATCGAAACTCTTCCCCTACCAGATATCTGGCGCCCGCCAGAATGGCCTGAGGTCAGACTGACGCTCCTGTACCTGGGAATAGCCCGGCCCCTTCACTTAACTCCTAGTCCTGGCTCACATCCTGAAACCCAGAGGCGTCCACCCAAAAGAACAAGAGACTAACCGCTCCCTGTCCCCTCACAAACCCCTAGTTATTTCCTTAAAAAAAAAAAACCATTCTTGCCTTCCCAGGGGCTTCAGTCGATCAGTGGGCGTAGCAGCAAATACAAGCACTTGGATCAGGCCATGTGGCTGCCCCGCGCCGTGTCTGTCTCCCGTGCATTTCTGACGGTGGGAGAGGGCCTTTCTGAGGCAGGAAGATCCATCCATCCAGGAAAGGGCGTGTTCCACCAGCAAAGCTTTAAGACTGTTGTTGTTGTTGTCTCAGCCTTTGAACTACAGGCAAATATAACCAAAAATGCAAGACAGGAAAGTGGCAAAGTGTTTTCATATTTTCTTAAAAGTGCTTATTTGTGATTAATGTTGCTGTAAGCTACACTGGTCTTGAAAATTATAAACCTCACTTAGAGCTGTTTGCACTACTATCTTCTTTTTGAGTTTTAACAAATTTATTAAATATGATTTGCCCACACTTAGGCTGCTGTAGCTAAATTTTTAGCTCTTCCCGGCTTTAATTAAATGAGAATCATTAATATTCTGTACGAGGTTTTTAATTGATGTACCAGTTGATCAAATGATGAGAATGGTTTGGCTGGAGTCGTCACACATGTTATTATTAATTATTTGTATCTTTTTTATTATTGTATATTAAAATAGTTAGTGATTATACTTGTCCTTGTATTTCAAAATATTTTCAGATGTTTCTGAAACTGCTGGAAATGCAGTAAAGCTGCTGGGTGTGTCTTATCTCATTTGACATCCTTCATTCCTGTATGGTAGATAAGATGATTAATAATATACCCATTATTCTTGTGAGCGGAAGATGTAAGTTCACTCCTTAAAGAGGTAAGATGATTTAGGCAATGATACTATTTTTTTAAATATTTAGAAAAACAAATGGGCAAAAACTGCAGGACTTTAAAAAAATCTATTGTGTTTGTATGACGTTATAGTTTGATAACTGATCTGTTTTACCCAGTAGTAGAATTAGGCTCAAATCTGGGAAATAAAACATATGAGAGGGTTTCCAAGCACTCATTTTATTTTCAGATTTCCTTTTATCCTTTGATGGCTGCAGGGAAGTCTCTTCTGCTCTGCATACCTTTTAATCTTGGAGTTTAGAGAATTGTTTTCTTCTCTCTCTCTCTCTCTTTTCCCCTCTAAGCCCCACTCTTCGCAACGAAGCCAGAAGTGTGGCAGAAAGGTGTGATTTTTAATTTACACCAGAGCCTCACAAATAATGACTTTTCACACCCTCCTCTTGCTGTTTAGCCGAGGGGAGAATTTCTGCGGCTACCGCTGCAATAGCAGATTATATCCAGTGTTGTGATTCAGATCGGCGTTCTTCTGTATTTAACCCTCGTTTTCAACTTTGCAACTTGGCTTGTGAATACGTATGAGAATGTGCCTTATTTATACTCGTTTTCCAGGAAGTGATTTTTGAAGGCTGTTATTCTTTCAGATTGTTAAGTATGAAAGAGAAATGTTTTTCTCTTTCACCTCCAGTCTGTGATGTGGAAATTCAAATACACAAAAATGAAAAAATACAATATTAACTTTGAGAACTTATAGCAATAAAAGTTAAACACAGGATTTAATAAATACTTTAATCTGTCCTTATGATTTGATTTCTCTACGAGCAGATTTTCCTGTCTTCGTAGAAGAGTCACTGTGTTACAAGTAAATCTTATTTGGATTGAAAGATGAAATTGAAAGTAATATTAAAATGTTGTAAGTTTTTTCCGTTTCTCCCTAGTGCATTAAAAGTAATTTGGATTGAATTATAAAAAATAAAGGGAATGGGCTGCCTAAGGAAAAGAGAAAAAATTATAGAAATTGGTATAGTTGTTTTAAATTTTCTTAGTGGTTAGAGAATAATAGTGGCATGCAAACATAACTGAACAGTTGAAGATTACTTTAGGCAATGTATGTGCTTCTTTCTCTTACGATTATTGATATATTTATTTTCCCATTTTGAGTCTGCCCAACTAAATTTTTAAAAATGTTTTCTCAATCAATGTATTAGTTTTCCCTAGTTATTTTAACAATCATGATGGTGTTTAATAAAGTTCTAGAACTGAATGGAATATACTCTTGTTGGAAGAAAGGAAGACTAAGAAATCTGGCCCTACTCCCCCCCTCTTCCTAACCCAGGGCAGTCAGAAGCAGCTACAAGTTCTTTGCTAGCCGGGGAGCAGCAAGGGGTTAACCAGTCTTGGCTTACTAAGTATCTTTGTCAGGCTTTTATCTGATTCTTCTTCCCTTCTTCCCCTGCCCTCCCCTTTTGTAAATGTCAACCACTTCCTGATGAGCCTAGTAGTGGTGAATTTCACACCTTTCTTTTCTTTGTGAAAAACCCTGGGTGTTAATGGTACAGGATTGGGTACCATTATAGTCTCCGGCTGTCTGTTAGTAAAGCCCAGTGTTGCCTGTGGAAAAAAGTAGAAGGTGAAGAAATTTGAGAAATGAATCTGGGAAATAGGTTCAAATTGGTCTCCTTTTTCAAATGGGTTTTTGTTTTATTGGCAACTTTTAGACATGTATTCAGAAAACAGTAATTTGAAAGAAGTTTAGGATTAAGAGTCAAAAAAGAGTCTGCCAAAGGAAGGAGCTGAGGTTAAAGAGCCGATTGGCAAAAAAAATAAGATAAAATAAAACAACCAGAAAGAAAAATTAAAGAATCCTTTTCTGACTTTTACTCTGCAGGTGCTTTTATTTGCAGGACACAGCAATGGAAGCTTGGTCCGTTAACCAGGTCTGCAGGTGGTTGGTGGAGGAAAACTTAGGAGAGCTAGTTCATAGGTTTCAAGGTGAGTTGTTTACACTTTTTAAAAAATGCTAATTGAGCAGCATAGACATTGAGTGTCCTTTGTTATTGACAATTGCTTTTGGTTGCTTTTTGCACGTGAGTGTGGATGCGGAGTTGTTGCTGTGCATTTCTTGACTGACTGTGGCTGTGTGCATTGATGTAGCTTCACAGGAGAATATAATATTTCAAAAAGAACTCAAATAAAATGAAGTCTTAAGAGTTATTTAAAATACACATTTGATAATATTTGATACTACTTTTGTCCTTAAATAACGCAGTACTTTTTTTGTGCAGTGCTGGACTTAGAAGTATGGAATATTGCCTCGCAGGTGCTATTAGAAATAATTTCCTGAGATTTCTTTTCCTTATAAAAAACAATGCTTGTTAGAAAGAATCAGGAAGGAGGAGGCGATGATGTGAAAGGAATAAGATTTTATTGTGACTTTATACTTTCTTAGCAGACATCCATTTGGAATTGTGCATCATCAGTGTTCTATCTTTGTTAAAAATACATAACATTTTATAACCTCCGAGGACAAGTTCAGATGATCCTTTTAACACCAGAAATAGTTTCCTTTCTTGGCATGTTGTGTTTTGCAGCGCTTTCCCAGGCAGGCATGTAGAAACTTTTTTTTTTTCTTTTTCCCAGAGGAAGAAGTAAGTGGGGCTGCTCTTCTAGCACTTAATGATCGGATGATTCAGCAACTGGTCAAAAAAATTGGGCACCAGGCTGTTCTGATGGATTTAATTAAAAAATATAAGCAGAAGAGTCAAGGACTGAAGTCCCCTGGAAGCTCTGGAGAAATAGCCCTGGTCACGCAAGCAGCAGCAGCCCCGGAGTTCACGTAAGTGCGTTCATGCATTTCTTATCTTCCATGCCTGCCATTTGCAGTTCAAACCTCTTTGAAAATTGTGTCCATTTTCAGCTACCTTGTATGTACAGTATTCCTAACAGCTGCATAAAGAACACTTATGAATCAAGATGCATTTTTTTAATGCACCACTTTTTAAACACGAATTCCCAGTTGTTAGCGTAGTCCTGTAAGCCAGGAGTCCTTCTATAGAAACCTGTGTAATGAGCGGTTGAAATGCTCATACAGCATGAGTGGAAATGGACCTCTGTCCCTTAGATCTTAAAATCGGGGTTTGGGAAAGGCATTTTTGCTGCTCCTTTGCTTTTCCCTAAATAATTTATTTATGTATGTATATGTTTGTTTGCCAAGGATTCCTTATAGTAGCTCGTTTATATTCCCTAGAGGCCTATACAATACAATTTACTAGAGGCCTTCACAATATAATTTGCTAAAGACTTTTGCTGTAAGGACTTTCAATTTCTCAAGAGTCTTCTTGGAATGCTGAGCGCTATGATAGCATCCCACAAAGATCATGTAGAAAAATGTGTGGTGGCTTTGAAGTTTAGGGATGTTTTCATTACTGACTTTTGTAATGAAAAGGAATGGTAACAGGAATTTTAAAATTAAAATATTTATTTCACAGATTTGCGCCCCAGGATTATTTCAGGCATTCTGATTTGGTTTTTCCCTATTCTGAGACTTTTTGCAAGGTTTCTAATGTTAAATAATTGCTGCACACCAATTATTCATTGATTTTAAAAATAATACAGTGACGTTTATTGAAATCGGTTCTCATTTAGTTTGTTCAGATTAGATCTGTTCTAATATATATTGCTGTCTTGTTGTCTGATAAGCAATATAAGGTTAGAGAGACCTGGATTAAATCATTTGATTTCTAGAATACTTGGATGTTTGGGACATGGAGTGGGTGGGTAGGCTTGAAGGGACGGTCAGCAGTTGGTCTGGAGATTCTGCCATCCGATTGATTTGAAGGATGTCTCCTAAACATTGTTTTGACATATCTATGTAAAAGCCCACTCTTTGTGAGTGGGTTTCGATGACGCTCCCATTGCATGTTCCCACTCCTTTCCAGCAATGGGAGGGTGAGAAACTATTGCAGACAGAGCTCAGAGTAGTTTCCCTGCATTCTTGGATGGCTGGACTTGGAGCTGAAGTTCTCTTCAGTGGACCGGAATCTCGATACGGCCTTAGGCACAACCTGGGAGAAAACAGACAGCCTTGTTTCCACTGCAAAGCAGTTTGTCATGTTCTCTAGTAAATGAGAACCAACTGGACTGCCGGGAAATCTGGGCTTCATTCCTGGTTCTTCCGCCGCCTTGGATTGATTACGTTAAATATTGACATTCCTGCTGTTGCTTCTGTGGACTGTGGGAAGTAATACAGTACCTAATCCCATGTCAATTCACACTGATGTGAGGAGTATCAAAATCTTCGAGAAAAATCTCTTCCCCTTATCCCAGACCAGCATAGTCTTGTGTTGAATATTATACATTGCTGATCTGGTTAAGAAAGCCATTTTCAAAGGTAGCCGAAACTTGAAACATGCGTTGTCCAGAGATCAATGAGTGAGGGTTTTTTCTCTACCCAGTAAGTAGGTGACTCATTTTAAAGATTGTGTTGTCTTGTATTCAGGTTAAATTACTCTGGTGCAAAACCGCAATTGCCAAATGGCTTATTAGGTATATTTGATTAAAGTACTTATTGGCTTATTTGCTTATTGTCAAATATGTTGTCACTTGACAAATATATTGTCACATGAGGATCATAGTAGAAGGATGAGAATATGCAATTTACTTAAATTCTTCCAGGAAGTGCTTAATAAAGGTAGGAAACCTGGTGTAGTAGAAAGAACCCTGAAGCTAGGTATCAAAATAATGGATTTCAACCCCCTGTTCTGGTATTAGCTACCCATCTAACCTTGGAGAATCGCTTGACTTTTCTTAGTTTCGACTGTAAAA
>PVKM010016848.1:0-26443 GCA_004027735.1 Carollia perspicillata
TACCCAGACCAGGAATCGAACCCAGAACTCTTTGGTTACGGGATGATGTTCCAACCAACTAAGCCACACTAGCCAGGGCTCCAGGAATTCTTTCACAGTGTGGTGAGGATGTTGTCTAAACTGATTTCAGGGAATTGACTGGTGAATCTCATCCTAAGGGGCTCACAGTGTGGTGGGGATTGAGAGACTTTATGCTTTTCCCTCCTGCACCTGCAGTCACCTTCACATTCTTGAAAAGCCATCCTAAGCGTTCTTCAGGAAACTTTATGATCTTTAATTATGAAAGGAGGGCTTGTCCTGAAATCCACTCTTATTTGTACCCAGTGATCTGGGCTGAATAATCTCAGAAGTGACTAACGCTGAGTCTTAAGCCTTCTAGCCTGACGCCCTGCCTACTCTCTCAAGTTCCCTGTGAAGATGTGGAATGGGGTGGGAAGGAGAGCTTACCTCTTGGCATTTCCTTAGCACTTACAGTCGATTTTATCAGCCCTAAAATCTGATTGTTTTAACAACTGAGATGTTTTTTTTTCTCCCTATAATGGGAACTGGTGCTAGAACAGTTTACTCAACAAACTAAACCACTGGTCCTCAGCCTTGTGCACACTGGAATCACCTCGGAAGCTTTAAAATATGCTGATGCCTAGGATCTTAGTCTATTGAGGCTGCTATAACAAAACACCACTGCCTTAGTAGCTTAGAAACAACAAATATTTGTTTCGCACAGTTCTGGTTACTGGAATTCCAAGATCAGAGTGCCAGTATGGTTAGGAAGTGCCCTCTTACAGGAGGATGCAGACTGCCTATCTCTGTGTCCTCACACAGTGGAAAGGTCTAGGGAGCTCTGCGTGGTCTCTTATAAGAGGTTTAATACCATCAGTGAGGGCTCCACCCTCATGACAAAGCAGTTCTCAAAGTCTCCACCTCCTAACACCATCACTTCAGGAATTAGTATTTCAACCTATGAATTCTGAGGGGACACAAACATTCAGACCATAGCACCTAGGTACCACCCCCCCCGCCCCAGAGATTCTGATGCATTTGGTCCGGACATCAGGATTTTCCAAAGCTCCTTAGATGTTTCTAATGTGCAACCAAAATTGAGAATCACTGATCTAGACATTAATTTGAGGAACAGAATAAGAAACTTAGAAGTAACAGGCCTGGTAGAGAATTTCAAAAAGGTTGTACATTCGTAACAACTGGTGAAAGAAACGAAAGAGGTGGTGTGCTCTGTTTCAGTGAAGGTTACTATAAATCATAGGTCAGGTTGAATTTCCTTTTTAAAAGTCTTTATTTTTAGTATCTGAGTGTGGCTTAAATAATGTTGAAAATGGCTACAATGCCTTCATTACTTCTTGTATTGAGAGCGGGTTCTGATCCTCTTCCCCTGAATGTAGGCTGGCATTCGTGACCTGCTTAGGCACTAGAATGAACTGGAAATAACTTTCTAGGACTTCATAGGAAGTCTTGAATCTTCCACCTGGGCCTCTCGGAATGCTAGCTCTCAGAACACCAGCCACCACTTAAGAAGTACGATTACCTTGAGTGTGCCGTGCTGTGAGGAAGCCCAAACTATGCATGTGGAGAAACATGCTCAGTCATCTCCAGCTGTTCCAGCCATCCTGGCCCAGGCACCAGACATACTCGTGGAGAAACTGTTTTGGACATTCCAGTCCTAACAGACCCAAAGGGAAGAAGAACCAAGGAATCACCAGCATACAGCCGGCACTGAGGCCCCAGACACACAACCCCAGTCGAATATAGACATTCCAGTGATCTCCAGACACTTGAGCCATCCCAGCTGAATCTCCACTCATGGAGCAAACATGAGTTGTTCCTGCTATAAATTGCTCAAAATCCTGAGCATACTGAATAGATTGTTTTTACATGACTGAATTTTGGGCTGTTTGTTATGCATCAATAGATAACCAGAACAATAGTAATACATGAATAAATAATCATTGTACAAGATTCAAAGAATATAGAGGCACACAAAGAAAAGGAGGTGACTTTTCCATCACCCCCTCACTGAATTCACTTCTACTCTCTTTTTATGGGCAAGAGTTGGCTGTCCATCCTACCAGTGTCCTTCTGATATATGTTTACGTACATATGTGTATTCATTATATGTATATATCATTCTATGTATATACATAATTTCCCAGGGTTTTTAATGTTTAATATTTTATTGCTTTTAGAAAGAGAAGAAGGGAGAGAGATAAATATTGATGTAAGAAAGAAACATCAACTGGTCACCTCCTGTTCGCACCTGGACCAGAGATCGTATGCACACAGACCAAACTGACAACCAAGGCATGTGCTCTGACCAGGAATTGAACCTGCAACCTTTCGGCTATGTTTTGATGCTCCAACCAACTGAGCCACAGCAGCCAGGGCCTTTTTTAAAATAACTGAACAGTGTGCTATTGAAACCTATCTGAATCAAGATGGTGTACCAGAACAGTACTTACTATCTCACCTATAGATGACATCAAGGTTGTTTCCAACTCTTGCTTTAACAAATAATTCTACAGTGAACATCTAATGCAATTTTGTGTACAGTCAATAATTTCTTTAGACTAGAGTCCTAGAAATAGAATAACTGAAGCAAAATGACATGATTTTTTTAAGTTTTTGATAGGTGGTAAAATCTGCATAAAACTTACCATTTTAGTGCATTCACATCACCACCATTCACCTCCAGAATTTTTTTTAGAGAGGGGGAAGGGAGGGAGAAAGAGAGGGAGAGAAACACTGATGTGAGAGAGAAACATCAATCAGTTGCCTCTCACATGTGCCCCAACCAGAGACCAAACCTGCAACCTAGACATGTGCCCTGACTGAGAATTGAACTGGTGACCCTTTGCTTTCTGGGACAACGCTCAACCAACTAAGCCACACTGGTCAGAGCATACCTTCTTCTTTATTCTTTTCTTTTTAATTTTATTCATTGATTTTTAGAGAGAGAGGAAGGGAGAAAGAAAAAAGTCAATTTGTTGTTCCAGTTATTTATGCATTCATTGGTTGATTCTTGTATGTGCTTTGACTGGGGACTGAACCCACATTCTTGTATCAGGACAACATTCTAACCACCTGAGCTACCTGACCAGGGCTCCAGAACTTCTTCATCATCCCAAATTGAAACTCTACCCATTAAATAATAACTCGCCATTACACTCTCCTCCCAGCCACTAGGAATAACTATTCCACTTTCTGTCTCTAGGAATTCGACTATTTTAGGTGGGATCATACAACATTTGTCCTTTTGTGCCTGGCTTACTTCACTTAGCATAATGTTTTCAGATTTATCTATTTACTTGTGTTGTAGCATATATTAGAATTTTCTTCCTTTTGAAGGCCAAATAAGTGGGTCAGTACATCACATGCTAGTGTCATACAACTGGTCAACTGTAGGGACAGTATTGTCCCACAGGCAGCCTGACCCAAGAGCCTGTGCTAGGAAGGCGTATAGTGGCACATTCCTCACATGATACTTGGTAAATATATTCAAGATATGTTAGCTTCAGTGAGAAGTGCCATTGCCATCCATTCTAGTTTCAAAGCTGTGACTTTCGGTATTTTGATACCTCCACCAACACATCAGCCTTGGAAATTTTTTTCTGTGGTCTTTTATATCCAATTGCAGCTTTGACTAATATAATCCCTTTTTCCTACTTACTTTCTGCAGCAATTAAGAATGGTTTTCCACCCTGGCCGCGTGGCTCAGTTGGTTGGAACTTCCTCTGGTACACCAAAAGTTTGCTGGTTTGATTCCGGGGCAGGGCCTATGCCTAAATTATGGGTTCAGTCCCTGGTTGTGGTGCATACGAAGGCAACAGATCGATGTCTCCTTCTCACATCAATGCTTCTCTCTCCCTTCCTCTGTCTCTAAAAATCAATGGGAATGTATCTTCAGGTGAAGATTTTTTAAAATTTTTTCCCAGCAGCTGACTTCTGCAGAGTATATCATCCTTGTGGCTGGGGATGGGTGTGGGGGTGTTCATTGTGCTTCCAGCCGCAGCCTTAGAGACCAAGTGAGAGGGCGCCCTCTACAGGATGCCATGCGAAATGCAACACCTGAGTTTGGCTGAGATGCAAGGATTGGTCAAGTACTGTGCATGAAGACGCTGTCCAAAAACCAAGGCTTTCCTAGACAAATGGCCTTTCAGTCATTTCAGCTTATCTCATTCATATTTTAAATTTTTTAGCTTCCATTCTGTAGCTCCAAGGGATTCAAAGCGTGAGACCTTATGCTCTTGTTAGAGTCTGTGTATACATTAATTTGATGCCTGCAGTGTTGGGGGTGGGGGCGGGTGTGTATGTGTATCTATGTGTGTGTTCATTTTGGAAGTACGTCCGTGCTGTGCTTTCTTCAGTATTGGCAAAACCTCACATATTGCTTGGAAACATGACATATTTGTTTCTCTATGAGTACAATCTGCTTTTCAAAGGCTATTTTCCTAATCCTCTGTACGCCAGTAAAAACAAATTCTATTTAATGAGGTTTTATTTATGTTTTTTATAAAAATAGTGAGCAAAACATTAAAGTCTTCCTCTAACGTTTAGCTTGCTATATTTTCTGCTTTGCCTTATTACTTTACACGGAGAACATATTCATGGACTATGTTTCATGCACCATACAATGTTTAAATACTCATTGACAAACAAAACTCTATAGAGGACACGGAGTGTAAAGCACAACCCCTGCCCCCAATGCTACTCTCTGTTTCTTGAGTCTGTCTCCCTTCAGATACTTAATTTTGTTAATATATTTCTATTATTTACAAACATGGGATTATACTATTGTACTGTAAACATGTCTTTTCATTTAATATACTTTGACAATCTTTGCACATTAGCAAGTGGAAAACCATCACATTGTTTTCAACAGATGTAGTGCAATCCATGGGACAGATTCACCAAAATGTACTAAGCCAGTACCCTGCTGATAGCCATTTGTTTAAGTTGCTGGCTAATGGACAAGTGTGGCAGGCAAGGGAATGCTCCAGATGGAACACAAGGATTTAAGGAAGAAGGTGGCACACACATTACCATGCAGGTGAATATAGTCCAGTTATGTTGATCTGAGATCAGAAAAGTAGTCTTATTGGTGATGCCAGGCAGTACCAGGGGAGGCCAAGGGAAACCTCAGCCCAGTCCAGGTTCACCCCATTCAAGTTCTTGTCATGGAACGAGAAAGGATTCAAGAGCTTGACAGGAGGATTTAGCAAAGCACAGTAAATTTATTAAAGTGATAGTTAACACTCGAGAAGTGAGAGTGGGCCACCTCAGAGAATGAGACATGCAGGTGGGGTCTGGGTAGAAGGTTTTTATTAAATGTGGGCAAGCGGGGGATAGGGTGGTCTTCTGCTTCTGACACTGGTGGGGTGATCAACTTGGTTTGTTCTTGTCTCTCCTCTCTGAGATAGCAATTTCTTTTGGTCCTCTCAATCACAGGAAATTGGAGAGGGGAAACAGGTGATCAGTGAAGGTCACAGGTGTGATGTTTCAGCCACAACAGTGAAGGGGAGAGGTAGAGCTGGAGACCTTTGTTCCCTATTCTAATTTTCCTGCTTCAATGGGAAGGACTTAAATAAAATGTTGTAACTGGAAATACAGATAGACCATCTAGATGGGTGTTCCACAACCCTTGCCCCCCATCCAGTACACTTCAATCAAAGAAAACCTTACTTGAAGATGAGATATGCAAAAGAGTGAAAAAGTAGGGGCTACTCTGGCTGATGTGGGGGTCTATGCCTGGAGTTCCCCCTGCTAGGCTCCCCCAGGTGGACTTTAGGACTTCCATGAATATCCTTAAATGATAAACAAAACTATAAGTGCACATACTCTTTTCCACCATTATCCTTATGGAACATAGCATTTTACTAGATTTTCCCAAAGGAATCATGACTCAGAGAAGTTTAAGAATCTGTACTCTAGGGTTCCTAGGGGCAGTGTTTGAAAACCAAGAAGATGGCAGCGCTGGCGTTGGTATAAAGCAGGGGTCCCCAGCCCCCAGGCCACAGACTAGTATCAGTCCCTGGCCTGTTAGGAACCCTGCCACACAGCCAGAGGTGAACGACCTGAATGACCCGCAAGCGAGTGAAGTGTCACCTGTACAGGTAGCCGCTCCCCATCGCTGGCATTACTGCCTGAGCTCCACCTTCTGTCGAATCAGCGGCAGCGTTAGATTCTCATAGGAACACAAACCCTACTGCGAGCTGCACATGTGAGGGATCTAGGTCGCTGCTCCTAATGAGAATCTAGGGCCTGATGACCTGAGGTGGAGCTGAGGCGGTGATGTGACTGGGGAGCAACTGCAAACACAGATTACCATTTAGCAGAGAGGTTTGACTGCACAGAGACTATAATAAATCAGTTGCTTGCAGGCTCATGTCCAAACCCTATCAGTGAGTGCCAAGTGACAAGCTGAATCTATCTGGTGCCAGGCTTTAAGTCAGAATCTGACAGTTTAGTCCAAGGTGGCTCACCCATTATTTTATTTATCACTTCGGTGGGTGCCTCTTTCCTGCACTATGTACTTGTCTCAGTCACGGTTTTGGTAAGCCCAGTGCCCATGTTGTAGGTTGTGTAATTATTTCATTATACATTACAAGGTAATAATAATAGAAATAAAATGCACAATAAATGTAATGCATTTGAATCATCCCGAAACCATAGCCTTCCCCCACCCACCACCCACCCAAAAAATTGTCTTCCACGAAGCCAGTCCCTGGTGCCAGAAAGGGTTAGGGACCGCTGGTATAAAGGACCCATTTCTTTCACAGCTCTTATCATGACTGGAAATTATCGTTTACTCCCCTCTCTCCTGAGATGAGCCCCCTGGGGCAGTAATATCACCTGACGTGACCACCCTCACCCCTAGCACAGTGGTAAGCGGTTACACGCTACACCCTCGGTAAAAGAGTCTACAGGTTCCTAAAGGTCGGACGGATCTAAGGATCGCCGCCTTGGCGCAGGTGGGAGGCACCAAGGACCAGCGGGATCCACTCCCCGGGGCTGTTCTGGATACCAGCCGCAACAACCGCTCCTCCTTCGCGCCCAGCGAAGAAACCGCGCTAAGCTGCTGGGACTGCCCAGCCCCTCCACAAGGAGGCGGCCCAGCGCCCTCTAGGAGACGCAGGCCCGAGAGCGCCCACCCTCCGGCCCTCCGATTCGTCCCGTACACTCCCTGGGCCCTTTGGGAGTCGCCGGAGCATCTGCATTCGCCACATGGAGGGCCGAAGCAGAGGCGTGGCGGCAGCTGACCTCGCGGAGCTTCCCCCGAGGAGACCCGGCAGGGCCTAGCAGAGGAAGTGCGCGGGGCCGGCCTGGGCTCCAGCGACTGCCGGCCTCTTGGGGCTCTGCACTGACACTTCCCCTTTTATCTTCGCGCGGGCGCTGTTCCCGTAAGCAACGCCCCTCTTACCTCGAGCCGCTTCCCCTCGGAGCTGTGGCCCGGGAAGGTGCTGCTGAGCTTGCCACCCGCCTAGATGGCGCCTTCCTGTCCCCACGCCGCAAACCGGGTGTGCGGAGGGCGTCCTGGAGGTGACGGTGTACTGGGGCAGGGATCTCCTGTCCACCTTCAGGGACCCAGCCCACGAAGTGCCAGGCACTGGAACACCAAAGAATGAAGTTGACACTTATCCCACGGTGCCAGGGCACTTTTGCATACATTATCTCATTGAATTCATGACACAACCCATTTGACAGGGAACGAACTCCGGGAAGTCCAATGACTTACTTGCCGGGTCACATGGGTCCTAGATCTTGGAGTCCCGTATTTCCCCACTACTCGTGAAGCTTCCAAACTCATTAACAGTTTCAATACGAGATGGTGAGCAGGAATGACAGAAGCACGGGGCAAGAGGGATCAGCTCTGCCAGCAGTGACAGAATGGCTAGGTGAGTGGGGACGGATTATGTAAACTGAACTTGAAAAGGTGCAGCAAAGGGAGACCAGTCACCTGCTGGGTGACTGTTGTCCTCTTTCACTGACCTGTAAACTTTTTTTTGTTCAAGGACTGGATGCCCAAAGCCAGCCTCCTAGCAGGGTCCTTATAGTGGTAGAGCAATTTGTTTTTCCATTTTTTAAATTATAAAATGTTTAAGTACATAGAAAAATTTAAAGACTTAAGTGAACACCCACTGACCATCTAGATTTAACAACCAGAATAAGTAATGTGTGTAACACTTCATAGTTTATAAAGCCTCTTGCTTCAGGGGCCAAATTGCAAATGAAGTTCTCATTGGTGAGCTGGTAGAAGGCCTGTTCAGATCCGATTACCGCAGCACCTCCACAGGTCACGGTCACCCACTGAACCCCACTTTGGGAAGCTGGCTTCCTCTCCCTCAGTTTCCGTCCTGCTCAGGAATTTGTAGGTTGCCCCAGAAATCGGTTTGCCCTCAAGCACAGTTACAAGTATGTTTCTCAGTGGTAGATTCCTTGCCTGAAATTCACATGGAACTTGAATGGTTAGTCCCTCAAAAGTCTCAGATATCTTCCTTAAAATTCAATATACTGGGGCAACGGAGAGGTCACACGTCACAATGGGATCCATTATTCCCAACTCCAGATTAACACAGAAACTATTCCATGATCTTCCCAGCAGTTGTTTCCATTTCCTCAATAGCAGATATGTATCATATTTAAATACTTCATAGACATCCTTTATCATGATGGTTGGGGGTATAGGATTGATAGCACCTTAGAGGCTAAGGTAATTATAAAATACTTTTTAAAAACTGTCTTTTTCTTATTCTAAAAATACATATTGATTTAAAAATCACAAAATGATGCAAAAAAAAAAAACCCAAATGCAGTAGTCTTAGTGGACAGAGTCTGGGCCAGGAGAAAGTCCACCTTGGACCTTCTACTGGTGATTCTTCACTTCGTGTAGGAAAGATTTCACAACACAAGTGCAGGTGGTTTTGAAGGTATGTTTATTAAAGCTGGGGACAGTGAAACAAAGGAAGGGCTTAAAGTAGAAGCAGCAGCAGGAGAACCTAGGCGGGGCTGCTTTGGCTCACTGAGAAATAAAAGTCACAGTGACAGAAGTGAGCTCCCTGGGAAGTCAGAGACAAAGAGAGCCTTGCATACAGGTTCACAGGGTAAGCTCAGGACGAGCTGCCACTGCCTGCTGCTCCTCTGATTGCAAGTCTCGTGGTGTCCCTTAGAGTTTAGGAGGAAAACAGCAGAGACACAAGGCATGGGTGAGAGAGCACACTGTGTGTCCTTTGTCTTGAGATTTATCTTCTTTGCCTGGCTGGAATCCTAGGGGAGGTCTAGGGTCTTAATAGAATATTCATTAGGTTTTCAGGTGTATCCTTCAATATGTTAATTCATCAAAATATGCATATAAAGGGGTCAGGGGTTAGTTTCTGGTTAGTTTCCTTTTTAAAGAACATTATCAAGAACATCATTGAAGAGGGACTGGAATCTATGCTGTTCTGTCCCAGGAAAGTCTGGAATGTGTAAAATATTTGCTCCTAAGTGTCCTTGGTTAGGGAAGATAAAATCTTGTGATTCATTAGCTGACTGTAAGTTGTTCAAATCCTTTGGCCTTGTTTAATTATTTTGTCTCAGTTTCCCTTATTCCATTTGTCAAGGAATTTCCCTGGCCTCTTACTATCCCGCCAAACTAGAAAGCGAAACTGCTGATGACCAGGAATGGAGTCAAGGCTGGGGTACCTCAGTTGTGCATTGCTTAAGAATAAGAGCAGAGTTTGGACGCTTTGCAGCAGCTGCAATGGATGTAGATTTGTCGTGTTGTCCCTAAAAAGGGCACATATAAGTCCCAGAATTATAAGAAATAAGAGTTCAACACTCCACTCTAATTGGTAAATCAAAGGTTTAAAATGCACCCCAAGAACTATAATTCTATTTTCACATCTCTTCGTTGTAAAAACTCACCAGAGCCTAAAAAAATGAAAGCTTCATGAGTCTCTCTTTACCTAGAAATGCCTCAGTGACATCAAAACATCACTTTTCAGGAAGTCCTTTCCCCAGAACTTCCCATTGTAGAAGATGTCACTGCAATTGCAAAAGAGACTGGAAAGCCCAGCTTCCTATCCAGTCTGGCGTAGGTGATTTAGTCTCAGCTTAGAAGGGTTTCCTGGCCAGTCATGACAGGGTCAGAGACCCAAGAAGCACAAAGGATTCTACAATCGTCACATAATTTCATCACTCTGCGTCAGCAGTGGGAGGTTGCTGTTTTCCATAATCTTGTGCTGGTCCTGGTCCTAGAAACACCCCAGTCAACACCCTGCTGACCAACCTGACAATTTCACAATCTGAGATTTGCACTAAAAATGTGCATTTTAGGGAAAATGTTGGGTTGGTGGTTATTTTTTTCAGCAGGATCCAGAGAACAGGATGTTGTCAGCTATCAAACCAAAAGCACTGATTACTCTGTAAAATACAAAGCATGTAAGCCAATTGGACAATAAGATACATTCAATCAACCAGAACTCATTGAAGCCTTGATCTCGGGCTAGTCACACACAGGGTTGTTTGTTCAGCCAGGCATCAGAATGTTGTCACTGACCTGTGGGAGTGGGCAGTAATGCCCATTTTGAGCTTCAGTGGTCAGCTTAAAAAGGTGACACTTAGAGATGCATAGTAAAATTATCATACAGGGAGACAATATTGCAAAGGACTAATAGAGTGGGTTTGAATCCTGGCTGAAGGCAAGTTACTAAGCCACTACTTCTGTCTGTAAATGGGGTGATGAATCCTGCCATGAAGGGAGCTGCAGAAATTCTGGGAGAGAATGGATATAAAGCAAGCTGTGCTTTATAGAGTAAGCACTGTTAGAAAGTAACTGCATTACCAATGAAACATCCGTAAACCAAAAATGTCATGAGAAAGACAAAGGTTAAACCAGAATATGGACTTAAGTCATAATCTAAGTGGTAGAAATATCACCATTTTGCAACCACCACTGTAGCAAATGATTTAGGAAAGGATCATCAATGAATGTTAAAACCATGGGATGAAAAATGGTGGGAGAACCAGACATTTCTGCACAGATTACTAATTAATTACAAAGAAAAATGTCCCTTTACAATGGAGAGATCTCAAGGGTGCCCAAATGGACCCCGAGTCTAATAATAAGGAAACAACACACAACTCTAGACTGAGAAACATTCTGCTTGGGATAGAACTTTTTTAAAACATTAATGTTTTGAAAGAATCGAAAAGAACAGGGCCCTGGCCAGTGTGGCTCAGTGGATTGATCACCAGCCTGTGAACAAAAAGGTCGCTGGTTCAATTCCCAGTCAGGGCACATGCCTGGGTTGTGAGCCAGGTCCCCAGTAGGGGGTGCAAAAGTCAACCACACACTGATGTTTCCCTCTCTTTCTCTCTTTCTGGAAATAAATAAATAAAATATTTTTTTAGAAAAGAGCAGGGATGTGTGGAAGTGTTCTAGATGAAAGGAGACCGTAGAGACATGACAACTAAAGGCAGTGCATGATGTCTCCTGGGCCCTGGGCTGAAGGAAAAAGCTGTCAAGGACATTATCAAGACAACTGGGGGAACTTGATTTAACAATGTTATATTTCCTGAGTGTAATGACTGTATTCTGATTATTTGAAATAACAGAGTGGTATCCCTGTTCATGGTATTTAGGATATCTAGAGTACTTGGAGCGATATCTGATAATGTTTTTAATTTATTATCAAATGGTTCAAAAAAAGAAGTGGTGCACAAATATGAGAGAGAAAAAAAAAAAGAACAGCACCAAATACTATAAAATATTAACAGCTTGTGAATCCAAGTAAAGGATTTATGTGAGTTCATTGTACTTATGCTCTCAACTTTTCTGTAGGTTTGAAAATTTTCAAAACAAAAAGCTGGGTATAAAAATCATGTTATGCAGAAAGACAGAAGCAGTTAACTAAGGAAGAGGACAGTTCACCCCTGGTACAGCCACCATGAGCACCCCTGGGGCCATGGGCTGTGAGTTCCAAAGGACATCTATGCCTTTTTTCACCTTGTTTCTCCGGCATCCTGACATGATGTTCAGAATATGCGTTCTGTGAATGCACATAGATGAGTGTTCTCTCTCTTGGGTATGCTTCCAGGAAGCCAGAGCAGAGTCAGCCCTGGGAACAAACAAATGAAGATGGTGGCCCCGAGCATGGCACTGTGAGGACCTCATGTTGCTGGTGGTACCAAACAATTAGAATTACATTAACAGGAGTGACACCAGGGCTTGCCTCCCAGCAGTGCCCTCTGGCCTTGCCTGCCTTCTTGGGCAGAGAACCACAAAGCTTGCGGGACTGTATTTACTGCTCCCTATTCCCCCAACTATTGGCTCTGGATGGTCAATAAAACCCAAGAGTCTGGAGAACAGTTGGCCAGAGGGGCTGACCCTCATCATGACTGTCTCCAGCATGGGACCAGGGATTCTGTTCCCACCCCCGAATCCTGAAAGTAGGAAAGAGGGAAGCATCTGAGTGCCTGCCCAAAGATCAAGAGGCTGGAATCCAATTCCAGACCCTCCCTCACAGACTTTCCCACAGCCCGACAGTCTAGCCCCTGGAGATGAGAGTTGGGGCACTGGTAGACCATGTGTGGGGCAGGCATCAAGTCCTCCCAGCTGGAAAAGTGTCTGAATCTGGGAGAAAGAGAACACAAGCCACCAACAACCTCTTATAGTCTCAGTTCCCACCAAAGCACAAAGCATTTCCTGTGCCTTTTCCGTTATTTCACAAGTTCTCATTCACACCCTGGGCTGCAGGATAGAGGACCTTTTCTCCTCCCAGAAGCCAGACAGCTGGCTCTAACCTCTCCTGGTCAACACCATGGCCAAGACCCCTAGTGACCATCTGTTGTACTCCCTGGAGGAGCTGGTACCCTATGACTTTGAAAAGTTCAAGTTCAAGCTGCAAAACACCAGCCTGGAGAAGGAGCATCCTCGGATACCCCGAGGCCAGCTCCAGACAGCTAAGCCAGTGAAGCTGGCCACTCTGATGCTCACCCACTATGGGGAGAAGTGTGCCGTGCGGCTGACACTGCAGGTCCTGAGGGCCATCAACCAGCACCTCCTGGCAGAGGAGCTCCACAGGGCAATTGGTCCAGGTAAGCAGACCCCATGTCCCCTCTTCTGCTAGCTGTTCTTGAGGTAGGGTGGAAGATGCAAGAACTAGCACTCTAACTTAGGGACTAGGAGTCCCAGGTCCACCATGACGCTAGTGACTTTGCCAAGCAAGGCCCTTTCTCTGCTCTAGTCTTTGGAGTTGGATTAGCAAAGCTAAGGCTCCCAATGGCTTAAAAAGGGCAGAGGCAGGGAGTGGGCAGCTGGAGATTCTGATTCAGGGAAGGATCAGGAGAGGCAGGAGCTGGACGCTTGATCTCAAAGAATTCCTCATGTCTTTTGTGATCAACACCTGTGCACAGACAACTATCTGGGTGAACAAAAATAGCTTGCTAACTAATCGTATTAACAGCTTTTATAGGTGATCTTTCCATTGCTAACCATCTAATTTCAGCTTTGAGTTCTTTAACACATTTTACAAAGGCCACTTTAAAACTGTCAAGGACTTTCTCCTTTTTGTTTTCTTTCTTCTCTGTTTCTTCCTTCCCTTCCTGCTTTCCTTTTTCTTCTTTCTCTTCCTTCTCCTTCCTCGGTTACCCTTTTGCTGTACTTTCCGATTCTGTTATATTGTAATCGAATAATGTGGCCTATTTAATTTCTGCTTCCAAAGGCATTTTAAAGATTTGGGGGCAGCTAACACATGGTCAGTTTTTAAGAATATTCTTTGGTGTTTTAATTTTTCTTCAATTTCTACACTTTAAGAATACCTTAGAAATGCTTTTAACGTTTGTTTGTGGTAGAACAGTTCAAGTAACTTAGAAATTCTCTGCTCTATGAACTAATGATAGAACTAAACAACTATAATCTGAATCTGGATTAATTTGATGAACAGAATTTTTAAATTACTTTTTCATGTTTTAAAATCTGGTTATTAGCAAGTGCAGGGTTTCTCACCAGTTCTTAAGCCAGCTTTGGTAACTTATGTTTTCCTAAAAAGCCAATGGCAAAGTGTTTTAAACAATTTTAAAATAACTTTAATGGGCTTCCTCAAACCAAATATTAAGGTGCTAATTACAGGTTATCTTCATTTCTTTTTTTAAAAGATTTTTTAAAATTTATTTATCTTTAGAGGGGAAGGGAAGGAGAGAGGGAGAAAAACATCAATGTGTGGTTGCCTCTCATGCGTCCCCTGCTGGGAACTGGCCTGCAACCCAGGCATGTGCCCTGACTGGGAATCGAACTGCGATCCTTTGCTTCACAGGCCCGTGCTCAATCCACTGAGCTACACCAGCCAGGGCTGAAGTTTTAACTGTCTTTCATAACCTCATTTCAAATGTTTATAACGAACACCTTAATTCTTTTTATCAAGTTTTACTGAGAAATAATTGACATATATTACTGTGTAAGTTTAAGGCATACATACAGCATGATGGTCTGATTTACATATATTGTGAAATGATTACCACATAGTTTCGGCTAACACCCATCTTCTCATACAGTAAATGGGAACTTTTAGGATTTACTCTCTTAACAACTTTCCAAGATATCACACAGCAGTGTGGAAATTCTGCTCACCCTAACTGTCTAGGGGCAATGCCACCCAGCACCCTCTTCAAATGAAACTACTCTCCTGGGGCTTTTCAGACTACACGAATTGGAGCAGAGGCCTAAAGGAGAGCCCTTGTGTTTACAAATCTGCAGGAGAGATTTTCCTTCTCTACTGTATCTAATGTCAAGATCTATAGGTACACATTCGTGCCGTCCTCTTCTGTGTGGAAGGTTTTCTTTTTTTTTCCTTTAAAACGTTTAAATATAGATTTTATTGATTTTATAAGTGAATTCTTTATTTATTGATTTTATAAGCACATACAAATGCATACCAATAACCAGGGTTTTATTTATTTTATTTATGAAGAATTCTGTTTTTGGAATTCTCGTATTGAAAATAAATTCTCCTGCCTAAAAAGTTTGAAGGTACTATCTGAAAAATATACAGCAAATAGTATGTTTTCATTTAATGGTATCTGACTGCTATTGTCTAGAATATTCAGTACTTTTCTCTCTTTTTTAAAGATTTTATTTATTTATTTTTAGACAGAAGGGAAGGGTGGAAGAGAGGGAGAAAAACATTAATGTGTGGTTGCCTCTTGCGCACCTCCTGCCGGGGACCTGGCCCACAACCCAGGCATGTGCCCTGACCGGGAATCAAACCGGCGACCCTTTAGTTTGCAGGCTGGCCCTCAATCCACTGAGCCACACCAGCCAGGGCCGGAACTTTTCCAATTTCTGTGTGGATTCTCTCTTCTCTCTCTTCCCCCAGCCTTTGGCCTGCGCACCCAACATTTTCATGCCTTTGCATCACCTTGTCTTTTCAGGACATCCGATACAAGAAAGTGGCACGGACTGTTTGGCAATGTCTTGTTTATCTGGGGAGAATAAGCCCAAAAGCCTAAGAATACCAGATGGCCTGGAAGGTGACAGGCAGCAGCAAAGTGGTGATGGGGCAACCAGCCAGCCCGAGGCCGGGAAGGGGCCCCAGAAGAAGCCTCAGGGTAAACGGAGAGATCAGAAGGCCTCAGAGGGCCTGGATGTTCAGGGCAAACCAGGCCCTAGGAGTGTGACTCTGTCTTCCAAGAGAAGTCCATTCTCAGGCAAGCCACAAGGGGAGAAGGGGAGCAATTCGAGTATCCGGCTGCGCAGGAACGCCAGCTCTGCAGGAAGACTCCAAGGACTTGCCAGTGGGTCATTTGCTGGGTCCCCGGGCAGGAAAGAATGCAAGATATCTGAAGCAAATGTGCCTTCAAAAAAGAAACGACCCAAAAGTCTTGAATTTACCATTTCTTCAGGAGAGAGAGAACTGCCCAGTCTAGGAACTCTGCTGCCTCAAGAGAAAATCAGAAGTGAGAATCCCGACTCAGCAGCTATCCTCCGCAAAGTAGCCACTCTGGATATAGGGGCTGCCGTAGCTCTGGAGAAATGCTCCAGAAATCCAGAACATTCTGTGACCCTGGATGGGGAAGCATTCAGGAATATGCTTTCCAATATGTCATTGGCTGGAGAGGAGAAGACCCGGGAGCGTCCAGAATCCACAACGCATTCGGAGAAAAATAAAAATGAGGGACCAGAGACCCCTGGGACCTCGGGGGAGACAGTAGGCAGTGAACTTTTAAATCCAGGAGTCCCTCCATCTTCAGGTAAGAAAAGACCCCAGAATCCAGATGACCTGGTGTCCTTGGGGATGGTGACCTGTGGGGATACTCCTCCACAAACCTTCTTTTATCCCCATTGTACTAATGTTACTGGAACCCTGGGTGCCCCCTTGAGGTCCCCAACCCTTTGAGAATCTGTTGGAGGCTGTGAATCCTGAAAAAAACCTATAAATGCACATCTTCACAAAATGATGCCTTAAATTTCAGTTAGTTATTTCTTACACACTCTGAAGTCCTGCTTTAGAATTAATTCCAAGGACTTCATGGATCCCAGGTTGAGCACCTGGGAAAGACTGGGTAAAAATGTCCCTTTTTCTCAGTAGCCCTATGGCCATATGTCACGGAACCAAGAATCTACCATTTGCCTCTCAGGGAGGAGAGCTGTTGGCCAAAACCCCAGGTCTCTTTTATACTAATGAGGAAGAAATTAGGATTATGCTGGGTTTTTGAATGACAGAAACACCGTAATAACAGTAACTGAAACAAGAAAGAAGTTTGTTCCTCTTCCACACAAATGATACACAGGTCGTTCAGGGCAGATGTGGTACTCTGTGGGCCAGGAATCCAGGCTCCTGCTGCTCTTCTGCTCATCAAATTTGCTTTCAAGCTCATGGTCTCAAATGGTGGCACTTAGGGAAAGTTTCCAGAAGTTTCTAGAAGCTGGTCATGACACTTCCATTTACATCCCTTTAGCCACAATGTAATCAAATGGCCACAGCTAACTGCAAAGGAAGCTGAGAAATGTAGTTTTATTTGGGGTGGGGTTGAGTCGGGGGGAGAAGCCATATGGACAGCAATCAATTCTACCACAAGGGAAGGAGAGGAGAATGGTTATTATGTGGTCTCTTGCAGTCTCACAGATATTTTATAAATTTCTGGGACCCTGTGAGAGGAGGAGGTGGGAGGGCATTAATGGGTTGTGTTTCTACTTCTTGGAGCTCCTGTCATTTCTACTTCGAGAAGTTGTGCTATGGCCTCGGGGCAGAGCTAGTCACAGCTGTATGTCATCATGGCAGGCTACACCCTTTAGCCTTATAAAGTCCCCTTCTTTACTTTCATTTAATACTTCCTGAACCTGGGTGTGAAAGGTGGTCCATTTGTTTCTTCATTCAACGCACACTTCCCAAAGGTTGACCATGTCCTGGGGATGCTGCCAGGAGCTGGAGGTCTGGCTATGAGCCAGTCAGTGTCCCCCAGGAGAACCCACTCAAGTCATGAGTAGCCTGGGTGTTTCAAGTGGTAAAGCAAACGCTGGTCAAAATGTCTTGCTGTCTTTATATTACCTGTTAGATCAGTACATGTGTGGGAAGAAGGCATAGAATTTACAGCAAAAGGCCTTTCTTTAGGATAAGCACCTAAGAATTCCAGGTCTCAGGACTGTCATGAGATTTAGCCTTTAGCTCTCAGCAGCAGGGACTTGTCTGTTGCCTTGCTGTAGGCAAATTGGAGGAGGACACGCTAGGAAGTGGCCTCAGTCTAACAGAGAGCTCCTGTGTCTTAGGTATGGGCCCTTTCTCTCCTGTGCTTTTTCATTACTGCTTTGTAACATCTTGGGTTTGTCACTCAGGAGATTTTTCCACTGCCATGTCCCTAGGGAGGCCGCAGGATGAAGCCATGTGTCCCCTTTGCCGTGCCCAGGAAGGAGACCCAGTTGGTGGCACTTGTGTGCACAATTCTTGCAGCTGCTCCATTGCTTCTAGGGATCACAAGACCTGGGGTGGTTGCTTACCCAGCTGCCCCAGGTACCAGGCCTCGCTCCCAATGGAGAGCTCTGTCCGCCTTGAGCAGCAGGAGGGCCTACTGATGGCCTGCCTGAGCCCTAAGCCCCTGCCACAATGTGAGCGTCACATGAAGCAAGCCCAATTGCTCTTCTGCGAGGACCATGGGGAACCTATCTGCCTCATCTGCAGCCTGAGTCAGGAGCACCGAGGCCATTGGGTACGCCCCATCGAGGAAGCTGCCCTGGAATACAAGGTAGGACTTTCTGCCTAGGGGCCCTTCTCTACTGAGCACTTGGACATGCAGGGCCTTGCTTCATTTTCCCAATGACTCTAGGAGGTTGGTGCATTAGTCACCATTCTTGGGCTGTAAATGGCAAAAACACAATACAAACCAGGATAGCAAAGAGAGAATTTACCACTCCATGTAGCTCAGAGGTCCAAGGGCCTCCCTTCAGGTATTGCTGAATCTAGGTGCTCACAAGGTCATTGGGAATTTCTTTTTCTTGTTTCTGTTTCCCTTGGTGTGATGGATTCATTCTTTCCTGGGCACCCCTCCACTTGTTCTTGGCTGCACACCCTCAGCTTTATTCCCCAAAGCAGATTTTCCCCTCTAGAGCTGGTACCAACTAAACATAGCAGGAGACAAGTTCAAGCTTCAACAAGTGCTCTTTCTCCAGGAGCAAATTCAGAAGCAGCTGGAGCATCTGAAGGAGCTGAGAAAATCTGGAGAGGAGCAGAGATCTCAGGGGGATAAGAACATAGCGAACTACCTGGTAAGGCCAAGGGCATTTCTATGGCCAGTCTTTACCTGGTTCACCCCTGCAGAAGGAGGGAAGGGACAGAGCATAAATGAGGGTCCCCAAGGTTCTGTTCTGGTTCATAGGGAAGCAGAGCTGATCACATATTTAGAATTACCTGCTCTTGCGGGGTAGGGGGCAGGAAGGTGTCCAAGGATGAGCTCACCCTGCAGAAGGGGACCGACCACCACAGGGAGGGGCATCTCCAAGGACACTGTTACACTTTCTCATACTCATCACAAAATGGTTTAGAGAAACTAACACCAGCGGCTGTGGCTGAGGGATGGGATTGACTAAAAGGGAGGACTTTTCAACTTGAATACTCTTCTTTATTGCTTTTATCATGGTTGTTGTCTATTTTAATTTTTTACAAAAACAATGTTGAGTTTTAAAACTCAAATGGTTAAAGCACATATTTTCTTTAAAACCATGGTTTTGCAATGCCACAAATTATTGGCCTTTCTCTGTGGAGCTGATGTGCAGCCTTTTGGATGTGTAAATTGCTTCCATTTTACCTGCAAGGGAAGGCGCCTACCCACAGAGCCTTGATCTGTCTGACTCATTTCTGTTGGTTTGATCCCATCTCCTTCTCCGCGTTCCAAACTTTGGTTGGGACCCATCACATCACAATGGGAAACAGGCAAAGAGGCCATAGTGACACGGGCCACCGTGGAAACAAGATGCTATTTTCAGAACTTCTCTTTTTTTCAATAATCAAAAAAAAATTTACTGATAAGAAAGGGGAAAAGAAAGCTCTTCTTTCCAGCATCATGCCAGCTAAAACAAGTACAGAAGAATAACTGAATTAGAAATTTTCATTATACAACCACCAATTGACACCAACAGGAATCCTCAATGAATGCTAGAATTTTTAGATCATTAGAGTACAGGATATTCACATACTCTCAAAGTATATTCCCCAAATTACTTAATAACTATAAGGGAAATAATGTATATTACAGTAGAGAGACAGACACTTCCTTAATCAAGTGACTGATCCTAGTATTGCAATAATGGTAATGGACAAACTAGAAATTCTTTGCCTCCCCATGAGATATGCTAGGAAGACCACAGCATTAAATATGTGGTACTCTGGCCCACAGTGTTTAACCTGAATTTAATCATAAGCAAAATTATCAGACAATTTTAGGATATAGGCCGCTAAACAAGACAACTGACCTGTCCTTTAAAAAAAGTCAACGTTACTTCCAACAACAACATCAAAAAGTGAGGAGGCGTTTTTGGTTCAAAAGAACAGGAGCGAGTCCTGTCCTCTTGAGCCAATAATGAAGAGACTTCTTAAGTCCAGTCTTAGTGGATCTGAAGGGCCCTTGCCCTTCTTGGGAGAAGGAAAAGGTGCTCTAGAGCCACTTCACCTCTCCACAGAAGCTTCCTAGTGATGACGAGAAACAAGGCAATAGAGCTACTGGTTGACCAGTGTGCAATGGTAGTGGAAGTCAAGTTCACTTACATTCAAATAAATGGACTGACAACCCCATTCAGAGCCATACTGAGAACCTTCTGCACGCCATCACTTGGGGTAGGAGACAGGGAGTGGAGAGAAGTTTCCCTTCTGGAGAGCTTGGCGGTCATAATCTTGTCCATTTATAACCCCAAGTATATGCCATCCTCATACCAGCTTCTCAGGAAGGAAGAAGGCAACATCAGGTATCTGTGTTCTATGGCTGCTGTAACAAAATACCACCAACTGGGTGGCTTAAACCACAGAAATTTATTCTCCGGCAGTTCCGGAGGCTAGAAGTCCAAAATGAAGATCTTGGCAGGGTTGGTTCCTTCTGAAGGTCCTGAGGGAAGGACATATTCTAGGCCTCTCTCCTCAACTTGTAGACATCTGTCTTTTCCCTGTGTCTCTTCACATGGCGTTCTCTGTGTGTGCGTGTGTGTGCCCAAATTTCCCCACTCCAGTGGCCTACCCCACTCCAGTGTGCCCTCTCCTTAACTAATTACATCTGCAAAAACCTTGCTTCTAAATAAGACTATATTCTCAGGTACTAGGGGTTAGAAATTTAATATATGAATTTTAGAGAAAACATAATTTAACCTATAATAGGTTTTAGGGCATTTTCCAAGAGCCAGTCCCTTTCGCCCTCAGTCTGTTGTGAAAGGTTCTGGCCCATTTTGCCTCCTGCTCTGGAATGCAAGCCTCTAAGAGGCTGAGGGAGCCTGCCTCTTATCCACCTTTAGGAGGTGGGCTTCTGGGGATTCCCTGGGCACACATCCATCCTACAGCACAGACACCTACACCTCCCTGTTTCCTGTTCCCAGAAACAAACTGAAATCCAGAAGCAGAGAGTCAGGTACCAGTTGGAGAAGTTGCACCGCTTTCTGGAGCAGCAAGAGCAGCTCTTTGTGGCCTGGCTGGAGGAACTGGGCCAGACCATCGGCCAGGTCAGGGAGACATATGACACCCAAGTGTCCAAGGATATTGCCCTTCTCAACAAGCTGATCAAGGAGCTGGAAGCTAAGCAGTGTCAGCCAGAATGGGAGCTTATGCAGGTGAGTATGACTGGACCTGGCCTTGACCTGTACACTCTGCCCAGTAGGATGACATGGACAGCCAGTACTGACATCAGCTCTGTTCAGGTCCTTGGGGCCAATGGTGGGACTTGGGCTTGGTGACCTGCAATGCCTCTTATGCCCAGACCCATTTGATAAGCTCTTAGGATCCCAGAGTGGCCCAGAATCCAGGGGTTCTCCTGGCATCTCCCAGAGGAGATCAGCAGGGCTTAGGTGCAGTTATGATGCAGGCCACAGCTAGGCTGCCACCTCAGGGAATTATAATTAGAATTGGGAGAGGTACCCCAGTTTTCCTGATGTCCCGGGGCCAGAGAGGCCAGTAGTCAGTGCATCCCATAGGAGTGTGGTAATGGAGAGCTTCCCTCTTTTCTCTCCTAGGACATCGGAGTCATCCTGCACAGGTATCGAGATGTCCCCTGGTGATTTGTTGGGTGTCCTGCAGGAAGCATTTGGTGAGGCAGTCCTAGAATGGAGATGTTCCCAACCCTGAGTTTGGGACTCCTCCCCAGGCTGCTCCCATTTCCTGCAGCTACCTAAGGCCTTGCTGGATTTGTGTAGGGAAAACAAATGTATGATCAGGAGGGAGAACATGAGCTCGAAGACTGGAAAGAATGAACACAGCTTGCGGTGCTGATGGTGGCTACCTAAGAAACCTTCCTAATAGACTGTGTGTGCTATGCAATTCACCTCATGAAAACCATTCCTGCAGAGTGCTTGTGGCCTCAGGGAGGGAACCACTTTCCAGGAGTGGAGCTGCCAAGCCCAGCAGGCAGGGGAGGATATCAGAGGGAGGAGGCTGGACATTACAATCACCCCAGAAGCCTTACAAAATCCTGACATCCAGGCCCTGGCAGATGAAGTAAAGCTGAATCCTCAGGAGTGCAACCCAGGAATCAATTTTTAAATCTTTTTTTTTAGTGGTAAAATATACATAACATAAAATTCACCATTTTAACCATTTTTAAATGTATGCTCAGTGGCATTAAATACATTCACATTATTATACAACCAACACCACCATCCGTCTCCGGAACATTTTCATCTTCCCGAATGGAAATTCCACACCATTAAACAACTCTCATTGCTCCCACCCTGAACCCCTGGCACCCACCGCTCTACTTTCTGTCTTTGTGAATTTCACTACTCCAATGACCTCATATAAGTGGAATCATAAAGTATTTGTAACTTCATATTTGGCTTGTTTAATTTAGCATAATGTCTTCAAGGTTAATCCATGCTGTAGCATGTGTCAGAATTTCATTCCTTTTTAAGACTGACTAATATCCTACTATATGTATATACCAAATTTTGTTTATCTATCTTTCCACCAAGGGACAATTAGAATGTTTCCACCTTTTGGCTATTGTGAATAATGCTGCTATGGATACTGGTACAGATATATGTGTTTGAGTCTCTGCTTTCAATTCTTTATATACCCAGAAGTGGAATTTTTCTATAATGTAGTAATTATATGTTTAGTTCTTTTTTTTTTGAGGAAGCATCATAATATTTCCCACAGTGTCTGTACCATTTTACATTCCCACAGCAATGCATAAGGGTTCAAATCTCTCTACATCCTTGCTAACACTTGATTTTTTTTATTTGATTGATTTTAGAGAAAGAGGAAGGAAAGAGAGAAAGAAAGAGAAACATCAATTTGTTGTTCCACTTATTTATGCATTCACTGATTGACTCTTGTACATGCCCTGACTGGGGATCAAACCCACAATCTTGCAGCATTGGGATGATGCTCTTACCAATGAGCTACATGACCAGGTCTATTTTTTTCTTAACAATAGCCATCCCAATGGGTGTGGAGTAGTATATCATTGTGTTTTTCCCCATCAATTATCATGTTATTTCAACAGAAAGAAAAAGACTAGGGAAGTATAATTAATTTGACATAGATAATTCTGGGCTGAGCATTTCAAATCAGAAGCATTTTAAAGCAATTCTTAAAACTCATTGTGAAATTAGTATCAGTGGTTTTTAAAACTCCCCACGTGATGCAAATCCATGGCTAAAGTTGAGGACCACGATTTAGAACTTGAAGTCCAGGGAGGACTGTCTTTGCAAAGCCCAGGCTGGGCTGGGTGTTGCCTGTGGAGGTTGCACCTCTCTTCCATTTTATGAGAACTTGGGCCACTCCCATGCTCTAGCCCTCTCTGGACAACAGTTTTTGTTTCTAGAGCCAAGACAGTGACTGTCCCTGAGCCATGGACCACTCCTGTAGAGGTAAAAGAAAAGATCCACCTCCTCCACCAGAAATCAGAGTTTGTGGAGAAGAGCATAAAGCATTTCTTGGGTAGGTGGGCTTGTGGGAAAATAGGAGGTCCCTGCTCACTTCCTCCCTGAGATCCACATATCAAAGAGCCCCTGGGCATCCCTTCTCCACCTCTCACAGCTTTCTGACTCTGCCTTCAGCCTCCCCTAATCTGTCTCTAGCTGGCAAACTAAACTCTGGCTCCCTTTCTCCTTTAGAAACCCTGCGTTCAGGAATGGAAACCTTCAATGGTAAGTATGGTGATGGTAATATGTGCTGAGCAAGAGTAACTGTGATATTCCCTTATACTGTTTATTTCTGGGCATTATTTAGAAGAGAGAAAAGCATCTGTAACAAAGGCAAGAGAAAGGTCACAACAGGCCCTCACAGGCTCTGTGCAAGATTCCTTTAGAGGGGGGTCAACTCATCAGACCACAAAAGTCTCCAAGGCAGGCCCAGGAGCCTAGACGGAATGGGGTTATATCCAAGCAGAGGAATCAGGTTCCTGAGCATCGGGGTCCTTGTCTTTCCTTGTTGTGAGAACCAAGGTAGATTTAACCCTCAGAATGGGAATACTCAAGATTTGCCCACACCCCCTCATCTCCTTTTTCTCTGTAGTTCCAGAACTGATTGGTGCTCAGGCACATGCCAGTAAGTGCCCAGATCAAGGCGAGTGGCCTTGGCCTGATGGGTCCCCGTACTGCCCCTGTGTTCCAGAAGAGCAGCCCTGCCCATGTTTCCTGGAGGTGGAGAGAACCTGTGGGGGTGTTGCCCATGAACCCCTAGCTAGGTATTCTAATTATCTCTGCAGTTAATATACTTCTGGATGCAGAAACTGCCCACCCCAACCTCACCATCTCTGATGACCTGAAGAGTGCTAGACTTGGAAACAAGTAGAACGGTATGCCTGACAATCCAGAAAGATTGAAAGCTGCATCATCGCCCTGGGCTCTCAAGAGTTTCCTCTCTGGCCACCATTACTGGGAAGTGGAGGTGGAAGACAAGACAGCGTGGGTCCTAGGCATCTGCAAGACATCCATAAGCAGAAAGGGGAGCATGACTCTGTCACCGGAGAACGGCTACTGGGTGGTGATGATGATGAAGCAACATGAGTGCCAGGTGTCCACCTTTCCCCCAATCCACCTGCAGATGAGGAAGGCCCTCAGGCATGTGGGCATCCTCCTGGAATACTTGGCTGGAGACATTTCCTTTTACAATGTGACAACCAAATCTCACATCTACACATTCACCAGCTTCTCTTCCTCTGGGCCCCTTCAACCTATCTTCGGCCCTGGGACACATGATGGAGGGAAGAACACGGGTCCTCTCACCATCCGTCCAGTTGGGTGCCCAGGTGCCTCACTGAATGCCCTGCACTTTTTGTCTTTCTTCCAACTCCCAACCTGGTATCTTGAATTCATAGACTCAACAGTTATTATTGTACATATACTGGGTTCTGGGTGCTTTGGGAAATATAATAAATCAGAAAATAGTCTGTGTGCCCCAGGAGCTTATGGAGTAGTAGTGAAAGTAAGCTAGGTATGTAAATAGTGGTAAACCAAGGGTGGAAAAAGAAAACACATGTAATGATGACATGCCAAGTTTTCTTCAGAGTAGGAAGTACATGGCTATTGCTCAATAAATTCTTGTATGTATGAACACTCTAAGAGTTTCCTGAGACAGAGATCCCACTCTCATTTCCCTCAGGACCCCATGGCAAGGACATGTCCCCTCAGTTTATTCCCCCCTGTTTTGAGGACTTGGGAATTCTAGATTTTTTTAAAAAAAAACAAGCAGAGTATCTTGCTATAATTTTTTTTTTGTACTTGGAATAGTAAACTATGATTCTTAAAGAGCACTGGATAGGCCTGATAAACTGATTAGAAAATTTTATCATAATTCCATTTGTTGTCACTCAATTGATCACTGTGAGATTCCACTTCCCAATTGAACACCATGAAAGAGATGGGGCTACTGTGGTGGGAAAACATTTGACATACATTCCAAGTGTCCAGTTATTCTGTCCTGATATATATCTGAAAATCTGTGGGCCTGTGGAATATCAGGTGCTCTAGTTCACAGATGTCCCCTCTATCACCCCCCATTAGATGCAAAGAGAAAGGACGTAAGAAAAAAATAATCAATGAAGATTGAACTCCAAACTCTTCCTACACCAACTCCTCTTTCTCTATCTTCACACTAGAGCCTAGACTGGACTCTAGTTCTCCATGGTTGTGACCAGAGCACAAAACACATGTTTTGCTGTCTTCATGGTGCTTTGTTCTGTGAATGATCCACACGCTAACACAGTGCATGTGCCCTATTTGCTCAGCTGTTCCCTATGGTTGGTCATTTGTTACTTCCAATTCCTGCCCCTTTCACAGAAAAGCTTTGTGTTTATTTTCCACCACCTCACTATACACTTATTTTTTTACCCTGTTATTCTCAAAATAGTTCTAGAATGTGAATTGTTTGATAACACTTGCTACAGTGGCCATATAATCCTCCAGAAAGATTTAAAACATTTCATGCCCAAAGCAATGTTTGATATTAGTTTTTGCTGGTTTAGTAGAGATATAATGAGATTTTAGCTATGTTTTATTTCATTACCATTTATAAGGCAGTGCATTTTACCAAGTGAATTTCTACTTTTTACTTCATTCTGTAGAAATGGTACAGCTCCTTTGACTATTTACTTGTAGAATCGAAATATTGAACTTTTTTGTTGGTAGTATGTTCTTCATAAATATTTTAGATACTAAATACTTGTATCTGTAAGATGAAATTTTCCCTGTCTGTTGTTTTTTAATTGTGATATATTTCACATACCATAAGATTCACCCTTTGAAAGTGTATAGGACTTCTGGTCAAGA
>PVKM010016849.1:7142-26537 GCA_004027735.1 Carollia perspicillata
GGGAGTGGGTGGAGGTGGAAGAGGGTATGGGGGATAAATGGTAGTGGAAAAAATACAATAAAATGTAAACTAAAAAAAAAATAAAGTAAAATTGGAGAAGAAATAAAGAGCTTCTCAGACCAGAAAAACCTAAAGGAGTTCATTACCACCAAATCAGTATTACAAGAAATGTGAAAGAGACTTCTTTAAGTAAAAGAAAGGAAACAAAGAAACATATTTATAAAGAATAAAATGGCACCCTCACTGGTGTGGCTCAGTTGGTTGGGTGTTGTCTCGCAGAGCAAAAGGTCACTGGTTCAATTCCCACCCAGTAAGGGCACATGCCTGGGTTGTGGGTTTGGTCCCTGGTTGGGATGTGTACCAGAGGCAACCAATTGATGTTTCTCTCTCACTTTGATGTTTCTCTTCCTCTCTTTCCCCCTCCTTTCCCCTCTCTTTAAAATGAATAAAATAAAATCTTAAAAAAGTAATAAAATGGCAATAAATACCTACCTATAAACAACCACTTTAAATGTAGATGGAGTAAATGCTCCAATGAAGAGACACAGCGTGGTTGAATGGAAAATAAAACAAGATATATACATATATGGCATCCAAGAGACCCACCTTAGAACAAAAGTAAAGGGATTGAAAAAGATATTTCCTACAAATGGAAACAAACAAAAAAGCTGGAGTAGTAATACTTACAGTAGACAAACTTTGAAACAAAGCTATAATAAGAGACATGAAAGGACACTGCATAATGATAAAGATTGTTCCAAGAAGAGGATATAACCCTTGTAAACATTTAAGCATCCAACATAGGAGGAGTAAATATATAAAGCAAATATTGATAGACATAAAGGGAGAGAGTAACAGAAATACAATCATTGTAGGGGACCCCACTGACATCAATGGATAGATCTCCAGACAGAAAAATCAACAGGAAATAGTGGCCTTAAGTGACAAACTAGATCAGATAGATTTAACTGATAACTTCAGAGCATTTCACCCCAAAGTAGCAGCACATGCACTTTTTCCAAGGGCACAGGGAATATTTTCTAGGATAGACCTCAAGTTAGGACACAAAACAAGTCTCAGTAAACTTAAAATGACAAAAATCATATCAAACATCTTTTCTGACCACCATGGCACGAAACTAGAAATCAACTTCAAGATAAAAACTGAAAAAACACACAGATACATGGAGGCTAAATAACTTGTTACTAAACAATGACTACATTAGAAATGAGATGAAGGGAGAAAGCAAAATATACTGAGACAAATAAAAATGAAAATGCAACAACCCAAATCTATATGACACAGATAAAGCAGTCCTAAGAGGAAAATTCATGGCATTATAGACCTATCTCAGGAAACGAGAAAAATCTGAAATAAACAATCTAATCTTACACCTAAAGGAATTAGAAAAAAATGAGCAAAGCTAAAAGTAGGGAGCAGGAAGAAAATAATAAAGATCAGAGTGGACATTTTAAAAAGTCTAAAAAGCCAGTATAAAAGATTAATGAAACCAAGAGCTAGTAATTAAAAAAAAAAAACAAGACTAAGAAATTTTTAATTAGACTCATTAAGAACAAAAGAGAGAAGGCCCAGAAAATAAAACCAGAAATGAAAGAGAAGTAACAACCAATGACATAGAAATATAAAGAATTATAAGAAAATATTATGAGCAAATATATTCCAATAGATTGAATAACCTGGAAGAAATGGATAAATTCCTAGAAACATAAACTCTTTTAAAACTGAATTAAGAAGAAACAGAAAACCTGAACCAACTGATTACAACCAACAAAATCAAGTCAGTAATAAAAAACATCCAACAAACAGAGAGTTCTGTCCAAGATGGAGGCATAGGTAGAAGAACCCTTCACTTGCTTGCACAACCAAAAGGAGGATAATGACCAATCTAAAATCAATAAACAGCCAAAAGCACCAGAAAATCAAACTGCATGGAACTCTGACAACCAAAGAATTAAAGAAAAAATCAACCAGGCCAACCAGACTGGTAAGGTGGAGGTTGGTGTGGGCCCACTCAGAAAAACCAGGGTGAAGCTGTGGACCAGGTGGGTGGGGCCAGGTGCAGTGAGGTGGTGGGCTGCGAGGGTGGGGCTGACTGAAGGCAAAACTGAGACTCAGAGCTGACTGTGGACTATGGCAGGTGGTTGCTGTGGTGGGAGAAACCCCAGTGTCACATGAGAGTCCATTGGAACGTGGGCTAGAGCTGAGCAGGCAGGCTGTGCTGTTTGCTCTCTGGCCCCTCCCCCACAGGCAGTGCTACAGTGCAACAAAGAGGGTTGCCCTGCTGAGGACCTAAGGCCTCTCCTCCTTACCACTTACCAGGTGTGAGGACACAAAGAAATATGGCCCAAATGAAAGAACACAGCAAAACTTCAGAAAGAGAACTATGCAATGAGGAGATTGCCAACCTATCTGATGGAGAAGTTAAAGCCCTGGTGATCAAAATGCTCACAGATCTGACTGAGCTTGGTCAAAAAATGAAAAAAACAAATGAAGGATACCCAAAGTGAAATAAAGCAAAATATTCAGGGAACCAACAGTGACAGGAAGGAAACCAGGAGTCAAAGCAACGATTTGGAACAAAAGGAAAAAGTAAACATCCAACTGGAACAAAATGAAGAAACAAGAATTCAAAAAAGTGAAGAGAGTATTACAAACCTTTGGGACAACCTGAAACATTCCAATACCCGAATTGTAGGGGTGTCAGAAGGAGAAGAGCAACAGCAAGAAATTGAAAATGTATTTGAACAAATAATGAAGAAAACTTCCTCAATTTGGTGAAGGAAATAAGACTTCCAGGATGTCCAGGAAGCTCAGAGAGTCCCAAAGAAGTTGGACTGAGAGAGGAACACACCAAGTTACATCATCATTAAGTTACTCAAGATTAAATATAAAGAGAGAATCCTAAAAGAAGCAAGAGGAAAGGAGTTACCTACAAAGGAATTCCCATAAGGCTATCAGCTGATTTCTCAAAAGAAACCTTGCAAGCAAGCAGGGACTGGAAAGAAGTATTCCAAGTCATGAAAAGCAAGGACCTACATCCAAGATTACTCTATTGAGCAAAGCTATCATTTAGAATGGAAGGAAAGATAAAGTGCTTCCCAGATAAGGTCAAGTTAAAAGAGTTCATCATTACCAAGCCCTTATTATATGAAGTGGTAAAGGAACTTATCTAAGAAAAAGAAGATAAAAAAATATGAACAGTGAAATGACAACAAACTCACAAGTATCAACAAATGAACCTAAAAGAAAATAAAAACAATGAAAACAAAAACTAAGCAAACAACCAGAACAGGAACAGATTCAGAGAAATGGACATCACATGGAGGGATTTCAGTGGGGAGGGGGAAGGGAGGAATAGGGGGAAAAAGGTACAAGGAAGAAGCATAATTAGTAGGCATAAAATAGATGGGGAGAGATAAAAAATGGTATAGGAAACAGAGGACTCAAAAACTTATATGTACAACCCATGGACATGAACTAAGGGGGGATGCTGGAGGGTTGGGGGAGGCAGGGTGGAGAGGTGGTAAAGGGGGAAAATTGGGAAAACTGTAATAGCATAATCAATATAAAATACTTTAAAAGAACAACTTCCAACAAACAAAAGTCTTGGACCAATGGCTTCACAGGTGAAGTCTACCAAACATTTAAAGAACTAGCACCTATCCTTCTCAAACTATTCCAGAAAATTCAAGAGAAGGGAAAACTCCTAAGCTCATTTTATGAGGTCAGCATTATCCTAATTTCAAAACCAGATAAAGACACTATACTGACAGAAAATTATAGCCTGATATTCCCGATGAACATGCATGCAAAAATCCTCAACAAAATATTAGCAAACTGAATTCAGCAATACATTAAAAAGACCATACATCATAGAATTTATTCTAGGGATGCAAGCTTGGTTCAATACCCACAAGTCAATTAACATGATACATCACATAAACAGAACAAAGAATAAAAATCACATGATCATATCTACATATGCAGAAAAAGCATTTGACAAAATACAGCATCCATTTATGATAAAAACTCTCAGCATAGTTGGAACAGATAGAACATGTCTCAACATAATAAAGGCCATACATGACAAACCACAGCTAACATCATACTGAACATGGAAAGAGTAAAAGTGGGTTCCCTTTATGATTGGTAACATGACAGAGATGTTCATTTTCACCATTTCTATTCAACATAGTATTGGAAGTCCTAGCCACAGTAATCAGACAAAGAGAAAAAAGATAAAAGGCATACAAATCGGAAAGGAAGAAGTAAAACTGCATTATTTGCAGATGACATGATATACTATAAAAAGCCTTAAAGATTCTACCAGAAATATACTAGATCTGATTAATGAATTCAGTAAAGTAGCAGGATACAAAAGAAATATTCAGAAATCAGTTACATTTTTATATACCAATAATGAATTATCAGAAAGGATAACTAAGAAAATAATTTCACTTACAATTGTATACAAAAAAATACCTGAAGATAAAGCTAGCCAAATAGGTAAAAGACTTGTACTTAGAAAATTGTTAAGACATTGAAGAAAGCAAGTGAAGAAAATACAAATAAATGGAAACATACATCATGCTCATGGATAGGAAGAATTAACATTGTTAAAATGTCCACCCAAAGCAATCTATAGATTCAATGCAGTTCCTATTAAAATATAATGGTATATTTCACAGAACTAAAACAAATAATCCAAGAAATTATATGGAACCACAAAAGACCCTGAATAGCCTCAGCGATCTTGGGAAAGAAGAACAGAATTTGAGGTATTATGCTACCTGATATCAAATAATGCTACAAGGATACAGTAATTAAAACATCATGGTACTAGTACAAAAACAGATACATAAATCAATGGAATAGAATAGAGAATCCAGAAATAAACCCATAATATAAGGTCAATTAATTTATGGCAAAGGAGGCAAGAAAATACAATGGGTTAAAGGCAGTCTATTTAATAAATAGTGTTGGGGAAATTGTACAGATACATGCAAAAAATGAAACTAGACCACTTTGTTACACTATGTGCAAGAATAAACTCAAAATGTATTGAAGACCTAAATGTAAGACTTAAAGCCTTAAAACTCATAGAAGAAAACATAAGCAGTGAAATCTCTGACATTTTTCTTAGGAATAGTTTTTTTTCTGATTTATGTCCTTGGGCAAGACAAATAAAAGAATAAACAAATGGGACTGCCTTAAATTAAAAAGTCTTTGCACAGCAAAGGAAATCATCAACCAAACATAAAGACAACCTACTGAATGGAAGAAGATATTCACCAATAATGTATTCAATAAGGGGTTAATATCCAAAATTTATAAAGAACTCACCCAACTCAACACTAAAAAATCAAACAATCCAATTAAAAAAATGGGCAGAGGGACTTCTCCAAAGAGGACATACAGATGGCCAATAGACGTATGAAAAGATGCTCAGTATATCTAATCATCAGGGAAGTGGAAATTAAAACCACAGTGAGACAGCACCTCACACCTGTTGGAATGGATACTATCAATAAATCAACAAACAATGAGTGCTGGTGAAACAGGAACCCTCATGCACTGTTGGTGGAAATGCAGGTTGGTGCAGCCACTGTGGAAGAAAACAGGGTAGAGGTTCATCAAAAAATAAAAATGGAACTGTCTTATGATCATGTGATTCCACTTCTGGGTGTATATCCAAAGAAACACAAAACACTGAATGAAAGAACATACATGCCTCTGTGTTCACTGCAATGTTATTTATAATAATCAGATATGGAAGCAACTCAAGTGCCCATTGATAGATGATTGGATGGGGAAGATGGGATACATATACACAATGAAATATTACTTGGCCTTAAAAAAGGATGAACTCTTACTATTTGTAACAGCATGGATGGACCTAGAGGGTATTATGCTAAGTGAAATAAGCCAGATAGAGGAAGTTAAATATTATATTTTTACTTATATGTAGAATCTAAAGAGAAAAATGCATGAACAAACAAAATAGAAACAGACTCATAGGTACAGAGAACAGACTGATGATTGCCAGTGGGGAGAAAGGTTAGGAGTTGGGTGAAAAAGGTGAAGGGATTAAGAAGTACAAATTGGTAGTAACAAAATATTTGTGAGGATGTAAAGGACATGAAGGATATAAGTGTAGGAAATATTGTCAATAATATTGTAATAACTATCCATGGTACCAGAGGGGCACTGAAAGTATCAGGGACCACCTTGTAAAGTATATAATTGTGTAATCAACTATGTTCTACACCAGAAATTAATACAAAAATAATATTGCATGTTAACTCTAGTTGAGAAAAAGATTCATTGAGCACCTACTGGACACTGTCTGGATGCAGGGGGTACTGCCATGAATAGGACACTTTAAGGCCCTGTCTGATGGAGCTGACAGTCTAGTGGTGGGGGTGCAGATCCATTCTGTGTTGAAGGCCCCAGAAGCAGAATCTTATTCCCCAGATAGCAGTTGGCCAGAGTGCTGCCAGAGAAATGAAGTACCTAGAGGAAACATCTTAAACTACAGGCCCGAGGCTCCTTGAACTGCAGGCAAGGTGAACCTCTGGCTTCTCAGCACTTTCCAGTGAAACAAGTGTTCACATTGTACACAGACCCACTGCCTGTCTAACAGTGAAACAGAATTTCCTTGGCCCAGACTGACAGCGTGGGAACCATGGATTTGGTGTGCACATAGTGGCCCAGTGCCCTGACTCTTTACATACATAGGCTTATAAGGTAAAGACTGCTTCTACATCTCAACACCTTCTTGCCTTGGTCTGTATCTGTCCAGAAACTAGGTGTGACAGAGCCTACAGGTGGAGGGTAGCAGGGCTTCTGATCTGGCGGGAAGAGGGCCTCAAGATGGCAGAACCTGACTCCCAGCCCCTACTCCCCGTGGGACAGAGAGTCTGTCCTGGGCTCCAGCCCTCCCCAGTGGTTTACCTGCTGACAGCCACTGTGACTACCATAGGCTGAATGTTTGTGTCCCCCCCATCCCAAATTATAAGTGCCCAATGTATATTAAGTTATCATCCCCAATGTGATAGTATTTGGAGGTGGGAACTTTGAGCATGATTAGATCATGAGGGTGGAGCCTTAGGAATTGGATAAGTGCCCTTTTGAGAGACCCCAGAGAGCTCCCTTGCCCTTCTGTCATGTGAGGACAGAGAAAAAAAACAACAGCCATCTATGAACCAGAAAGTGAGCCCTCACCAGACACTGAATCTGCAGGCTCGTTGATCTTGGACTTCCCAGCTCTTGAACTGTGAGAAACAAATTTCTGTTTATAAGTCACCCACTCTATGGTAGTTTGTTATGCAGCCTGAAGGGACTAAGATAGTGACCTTGGGTGAATCCCTTCACCTCTTTATCCATCAGTTTTCTTTTTGAGTCTCAAACTAGATGACCCTTGAGGTGACCTCTCCAGTCCTGAGATTTCCAAGTAAAACAGAGACCCCCACCTTCACCCTCTGCCGAGCCCTGGATGGAGCCCTCATTACACCTTTGGTGTGACATGTGATTGAAAAGTTCATTCTTGAGCTGCAGCTTCTCCACTCACTCTTCCTGCTGTTGATTTGTAGCTCAGAGTGGGTTGACTGCCAAGTCAAGTAATCAGGAGGTAATACAATAGCCTGGTATTGGAAAAATCCCCAGGGCTGGTGGCCGAGTCTGGAAAACTCTGTCCCCAAGCTGTCTGTGCCATTCATGACCAGGAAAATAATTGTGTAAAGCAGGCTGGCTCTGATCAAACTCAGCCTGACATGGTGCAGTATAGGGATTCCCGGCACTCTGGTCTTATGTGGTTATTAGTGCCTTGCTTGGGGGCTGAAGCGGCCCAGAGGGCCAGGTGTGCTTTGATTCATTTGCCCGTGAGGATCTGGTGCTATTCCCCAACTTGTAGGGATAACTCTATCACAGCCTCCTTGCTAGCACCTCCTGGTTTTGCCCTTGGTTTATCCCTGTCACCTGCTCCCATTGCCTCTTACCTTCCCCGGTCGTCCATTGTCACTAAATTCTCACAAAGTGCTGATTTTATTGAGTGTGACAAGTGGCAGTTCATTTTTTTAAGGTAAATAATTAAAAGGACCCTTTATTTTAAATGTAGGTAGTGCCATAATTCATCAAAATAATTTATAATAGTTAACTGCCTCTTAAATATGATCTTATAAATGATGCCTTCTGAAGTTAAAAGTAATTGGAATTCAGTTTGTTTAAAATTAACTGTCTGCTATGAAGTCTTCTAAGAGAGGAAATATGATGAGTTCTCAATGAGATAAACACCATTCCACTATTAAAGAGGATTTTTAAAAAAGCATAAACTAATTTGAATAGACCTAGCAATTTCCTGGATTTTGTCTTTCTGTATAAACCTGACTCTTTATATTAAAATAGTATTATGATTTCCTACCATAAGCAAGAAATTCCTTAACAGTAGCCTAAAAATGACCTTAGTGCCTTGATGAAACATACTTCTTCACCTCCTGATGCTCACTTGGTGCTCCAATATAGAGGGTCTATCTGCTGTTCCACCTCTGCTAATCTTCCCAGGCATCCCCAAAGGAGGACAAGCATGACAAATTACCATTCCAGCCATGGGGTCCACCTTAGCCTTCCAAATGCCACTGCTGAGAGGAGGAGCCACCAGAGATTGCCGTAGCAACAGAGCCTTTGTGACTTAGTGGATCAGTCATTCTCAGGTACTGTCCTACTGACGTGGTACGGCTGAATATTCTTCCCGAAGGTCTATTGCTGGGACCCTCCTGACCCATGGCACTTCAAGAGTCGTGGTCTGATGATTGGGTTTCTGACATATCCAGACAAAGGAGACTACTTAAAATCAATTCATACTCCTCATTGTAAATCTGGATCTGATTTGAGTAACTGTAGATATATGCCTTAAACACTCTAGGCCTCCCTTCTGACTTGGGCAGCCCTGAGCCAACAGACACTTGCTGGTCTGGAGGTGATAGAGTCTTCCACACTGAAGGACTTTGGGATATTTTGGCCTTCTGTTGATAAAAATGGGTTTCTGGGGTTTGGCAGTGGGCCCAGATATCTGCATCTCTGGGTAAATGTTATCCAAATACCATTTAAATGATTTACAACCCAACTTCTCCATTAATTCAACATGCTCACTGATATTTCCATACCTTCTTGTCCTCGGATCGGGTCTTAAGGATAAATACTGCTCCTTGTATTAATCTAACCGAACATGTGCTAGCCTCAGGGAGTTGTGTGTCATGGTGTCCCGGCCTTCAGGAGACCTATATGGTCACCTTTTTTTGAAAAGGTGGCTAACTCTAGAGCAAGGGACGATTTAGACTTTACCTCTGCGAAATGATATTTCTAAGCTTTCCCCTCCCCAGATACCCATGCCACTGTCATACTGCTCAAGTTCATTGAAATAGTTTCTATTCATGGCACCCAATCCCCCAGCCACTGTAGGTGACTTTATTGGAGCGGTAGTTCTGTAATGGGGGGACACCTCTCCCTCCGAAGTAGGGCAGTGGTTCGAGCTGCTGACTGGAGACTTGGCCCTCTTGCTGAACATGGCAGCCAGAAGAGGAGAAAAGGCAAACAAACATGGCTGACACTGGCCCTCATTGGTTGGAAGGCTGGACGCTTCCTTGGGCTTTCCACATGCATGGGATTCTGGGAGAGGACTTTCGCAACAGAGCTCGCTGGAAAGTGAAAAGGCAGTTTGTTCTTCTCCTCCCCAGGTAGCGGGCGTCACCAGCAGGCCTGCCAGCGGAGGCCAGTGTGGGTCTGTGAGCAGAGGCTTGGGGCACAGATTCCGAGAGATGCCTGAAGCTGGACAGCAACTGCAGACCAGCTAAGCCACCTGCGTTTATGATACTTTGGGGTGGGAGAAGAGGTTCCTGGCACAACCTCGAACTGAGCTGTCAGAGGGTGACAGGGTGATTTTTCTCTGGGTGTCTCCGAGTGAAAGGGCTTTGAGGCACAAACTTGGCGTTATTTCCAAAGACCTTGGTGATAACAGCACTGTGAATAGATTTTTGTTTTTGTGTTATTTTCAGTTCTTGAGCCTCTGTAGTAGTCATAATGACAAATATTTAAATAGCTATTTTTGATGTCACCCTTTGACTTTTCCTCTTCTCTTACTTTTGTTATCCAGATATTTTAGGCGGAAGCTTGCCATTAAATAAGAGTCCTTTCTTTTCCACCAAACTCTGTCTTTGGAGATTTTCCTGGTAGGCAGTGAGCAGTAGGACCCTCCCCTACTGGTTGGGTTTGGTAACAGTTCCTTCCGGTTCTCTGAGCTCAGAAAGGAGAACAGGATCCTATTTGAAGTGCAGCCCTTAGGTGAACTCTCCAAGCTCCACAGGGAACGAGATGTAGGTCAGGGTGTTTGCACTGACGATGCGATCACTGAACACATGACCTTCCACTTGTCTGCCCAGTAAGGGCTGCAGTCACATCACATTCACTTCACGGCGGCTGTCCAGGAACACCAGGGCTTCTGTTGCATGGGCTGTCGTAATCATTCTTCTTCAAATTAATCCCTCACATTTTGTGTTTCATATTATTTTAATTTTTTTCCAAGGAGGTGTTTTTGCACCAATTCATCTAGTTCTCCTTTCAAATCATTAAAGTCACGGCCACCATCCATGAGGATGATTTCATGGAGAAACTGGAATGGTGTGTGGTCTGGAGTGCCGTGCACAGTCCAGATCCATCTGCTATGTCTTATCTTCTATGCTGCATTCCTGGTGTCTGGCAACATCTCTGTGTAGCCCAAGCGGTAGCTAAGAAGCATGTTGAAAGCATGCTTCTAATACTCTAAGTCTCTCAACTCCTGATCATGTTCATTGAAAGTCATACCCAACTCAGATGAGAATTTCATGTTGCCTTTTTCTGCATCTTCAATATGATTATCTACCATGTCATCAATTGTGTTTGCTTTAAACTGTAATTCTAAAACTTGAACTGGACCTCAAGTGGAACAGGGGTAGAAGTTTTGAGGAATGTCTGTGGGTCCCAGGAATGGCTGAGTCACTTCACTAAAGTTTAAATAAACAAAATGCAAAGCTGTCTAGGTCGCAGATGTAAAAAGACATCCATAACAGAAATATTGAACTGTGACGCTTCCCATTATAGACTTAGCACAGCTGAAAGGCCATTTTCAATTTCCTGGAGCAAAAGCTGCTGGAGCCATAAACTCATGCTGGAGGCTGGGTGTGAACTGACATGAGAGTTAGAAACTCCAGGGATGCAGTCTTGCGCAGCGGACACATTTCTGTGGGCTTTACCTCCAGGAGCCTCACTAGGTCCTCAAGGTGAAGGTGACCATCCCAGCAAGATCCTCTGGTGAATCCCAACGCAGGGTCCTGGGCTTCTGGGACTCGGGTTGTGGCATCTTCCCTGACACCAAGCCCAGGTCCGAACTACACTAGCCATACTGCCAGGGCAGGAGTGGGGAGGGTGGGAGCTGGTCGGAAAAGCTAAGCGAGGCGAGGTGGCAGTTGCAGCTCGTCCAGGCCCCCGGGAGCTGCCTCGGCTCCAGCGAGAGCGCCCCCAAGTGTCAGTTCATTAAAAAGTGGAAGCAGCTGGGGAACGGATTGTGGAAGATGAATGATGCACACAGACCATTAAACAGGGCCAGGTTGGGGAGTAAATACAGTCACTGGGCTCCCTCCAGTGGGTAATCCTGCTCTTTTAGATCCGTTCTGGTTAGCTGGCTAAGGTCACGGGCTAGGGATTTAACTGGACGCTCCAGCCTGCGGGGTGGAGGACAGTGGGGGAGGGTGGGGCTGGTTAGGGCCTTGAGAAACTCCATCAAGCTGAGGCACAGCTGGGGAAAAACCGATAGTGCCCTTTAACAGGACTTCCAGGCTGGATCTGGGCACAGGAGCTGTCCTGCCTAGGTGGGGTTTCTCGAGGAACCCTCAAGATTTGGGCTCCGGAGAGTTGCCTGACTACACCTGAAGTTTTAGGGAACAGAGGCCCTGACTAGCCTCAGGTCTCCCTCAGCCTGGCATGGAATTCCGAGCCGAGGGATCAGAACACTTGGTTGCAGGAAGAAAATGTCTCAGAGAGACAGATGTGAGCTGCCTACCAAGAATCCTGCTCTTCATATTCCCCAAAAATCAATGTAGAGATCACTTTGACTAGACACTCACCTATGGTTTGGGACCGAACACTCCGTGGTGATTTCAGATGTAGGTGCAGGGAGGTAGTCACAGAAAGAAAGGATGACAATTCCTTTGAATGGCTCCCGGACCTCATGCATTCATTTAACAAACATGTATTAGATGCCTATTACATGCTAAACCAGGGGTGGCACTTAGCTGGCGTTTGTTCCACTACCCTTCCTGCTTCCTTCCCATAGTAGGCAACAAAACTGATCACAGCACTTTTTTTCACGGAGTTAAGAAGAGTCCTTGGAACCCTTCTTAACAGCATTCCAATAGCCACTGACAATTAATTGGCACTAGCTGCTGAAATGAAATATGTTTTCCGTTCCTATGTTAGACATTTTAGAAAATTCTAAAGTTTGTTGTAAGACAAACTGCTGAGGTGAGAGATGAGAGCACATTTGGAAAAAGAAGTCACTGATGATCCGAATGAGAACTGAAGAACGGGAGATGTTCATTACACTCGTTTGTACGCAAGGAACACACCCTTGCTGGAAAGCTTTCAACCTGTGGGTCCCACATCTTTTGGTGGAATGAAGGAGGGCAGAGTAGACGGAAAACGGGTACTCAGACCTCTCTTTCCCTCTGTCTCCAGCTCTCCCCAGAGGGACGGGGTATGGGGAGTGATCGAGACCAGAAGCCAAGTGAGAGAAGGCCTGCTTAGGACAGGGAATTTGTTAGTCTGCTCCGTGGGTTCCTTGTCAGGTGGGGAGCATGCTGGGTTGCAGTTCCCTCTAGGAAACGCTTCCTGGAGTGGCCTTCCATTCGTCTGTGACTCTGGCCCCTCAGTTTCATTTCCTGGTTTCCTCCTGCTGCCAGGTGGCTCTCAATGTCTGGTATTAGCCTGTGCCCCCACCCCTTCTCGTGTGATGAGGCAGGGCCTGTGCTCCTCCTCTCTCAGCCCTGGTCAAGGGATTCTGGTCTCCCAAGTCTTTGTTCCCATACTCTCATCCTCTGCTCGCCCTCTGAAATGGAGAGTTATGCCCAAGGCCTGACCCTTGAGACAGGTGCGGAGGCCAGTAGGAGGTCCTGGCTGCTGGTAGAGCAGGGATCCCGACAGCAACTGTCTTCCTGACATCAGAACCAGGCTTCCTCTCCACCCACAGATCTCTTTTTTCTCTGGACTCCCCTGTTTTTGCTCCTGGATTCATGATCCCCCAGGCTCTGCACTCACAGCCCAGAGATATCTCTGATTTCCTGGGCCGAAGACTTCTGGTTGCCCTCCAATGACCATCCCTGCTTTCTTCCTAGTGACAACTCCTAAATGTTTTCAGGGTACAGTGGGTCCATCTGAAAGTCTCCATTTGCCACCCTTTTTTTTGTGGCCAGTATTGGCTGTGTGCCTAGATTCTGGTCAATGAGATGTAAGAGGAAGTGTTACAAGAGAAAGTGTGAGGGTTCCTTAAAGGGAGCTAACTCAGAGGGAGATTTTTGCCTTCTCCTCCTTCCTTCCTGTTGGTGCCTAAAATGTAGACAGGAAGGAAGAAGCCTCAGCAGCTCTTGATTCACGAAGTGACCCTGGGAATGGAAACCACATGCTAGGATGTCAGAACAGAAAGAGAAGAAGCCTGGTTCTCTGTTATGTCTGGAGCTGCCTACCAACCTGGACTGGCTTCCTCCAGACTTCTTTCAGGTAAAAACACTTTATTTTGGGGTTCTGTTGCATTTAGCCACATCTAACCCTAACTGATACACTCTTTTTTCTGCATTGCTCCTTGCCTTGGGGGTAGTGAAGTCCAGTGGGGCTGTTCTTCAATATACCTCTTGCAGTCTTTTGTCTATTCCCACAGTTTTGAGCATTTCATGCACCCAAATCAAATATCTTTAAGGGATCCCCATTTTTCTAAATAAAGAAAAATTGTTTCTTCTGGCATCCAAGATCTTTCATTGCTGGATCTCAACTCACCTTTTTAGTTATACGGCCTTTGTGCTAAGGCTTAGCCAGGTTGATTTTCTGAATCCCCAGTTACCCCATAGTTTTTTTGCCTCCCATCTGTGGCTTCACTGGTTCTCCTGCCTGTCAAACCCCTACCTATCGTTCCAGGCTTGCCTAAAAGTTGCTTCCTCCATGAAGTCTTCCTAATGCCTCTAAGCTAGGAGTGAGGGCTCTCTCCTTTGTTACTCCCATAGTAAATTATCTGTAGCTATCGGGGTCTACCTGATATTACTGCTATCTCTGCTTTATACTGACTTTATACAACCCTTATAAGGTTGGACTGAGTCTTGCTCATTCCCAAATTCCCAAAATAGACTGGCCCACGACCGACACATGGTAGGTCCTTGGTAACTGTTAGCTTAGTAAGGTGACTGACCCCCCACTCCGTATCTCTGGCCTCTGCCAAATCCAGGGTCCATGCAACTGTGCAAAAGTCCCCTCCTGAGGTGGGGCCGTTCCTCTTACTGTCGTGCAGCCACTTACTTGTTCAGCACTGGCTGCAGGAAGGTAGTTGGTGGAAGCAGCGCCTGGGCTGGCAGACAGACAGGTGCTGCTGCCTGGGCAAACAGAGATGTCAGTGTTGACGTGGAGGAGCCAGGCTGCTCATTAGATCTGCTAAACTGCTGTCACAGGCTCGCTCCTCTTCAGTGACAGGGTTCACCTCTCCCCACCGGGTCCCTTGCTTGCGTACCACCCTGTCCTCTCTGCTGACAGTTCTGACCTATTTGGGCGCTGCTCTCACTCACTAACCCAAAGGCCACTGAACGTCAGGGCCGTCGCCACAGAATACAAGGCCATTTGTCTTTCAGAAGGGACGGCCTCTCTCTCTGGGGACTGCTTGTGGCTTCCTGTCACTCTACAACTGTAGTCAGAGGAGCCAGGGGAGAGAGAGCTGGCATGGGCTAAACTGGCCTTGGGTTCGGGGTGTTTGGAACCGCTTGTGCTTGAAGCAATGAGTTCTACCTAAGTGAAGTCTCATTAAAACAATACATCATTACCAGGGTAAAGTGTAGCAGGGCCACAGAGAGTTGAATCCAAATTTGAATACCATAGGCCTATAAATTATAGAGTGATGCTGTTCATCAGGGCCCCAGGGACGAAGGTGCATGTGGACCATCAGCTTAGGGGGCAAGCAGTTTGCATGGCCACGCCTGGGAGGATGTATGTGTTTTGGATCTTTTTTTTTCACTAACCTAAGGCAGCAATAAAGCAAGTAAAAGTACACAGCCTTTGAAGTTAAACTGCCTAGGTTCAAATCCCAGCTTGACTAAGTGATAACTTGGGTATGTTTCTTAACTTTCTGAACCTCAGTTTCCTTATCCATTAAATGAGCATTCACAGACTTCCTGTGCAAATTACACAAGATAATACAGGTAAAGCACTTGGAAGAGTTTCCAGCATGTCATAAATGCTCAATAAATCTGCTCATTCACTAGAATGGAAGCTCCTAGAAGATGGGGATCTTATGTCTGTTGACCATCTCATCATCCCTAGTGGGATCTCAACAAATGTTTGTGAAATGAATAAATGTGCATGTAGAGAGTAAGCTTTGGGACGATTGGATAAAGCGTTTTTTCTATCCTCCCGTGTCCAACAATACCTGCTATAGTACCCTGCATACAATAGATGCTTAATAATTAATGATAAATTTCAGTATAAAGTGTCCTTGCAATTTTGGAAGATATTTTATATATGATAAGGAGTACTTAAAAGATCTTAACTAAATAAGTCCTATGCTTGGAAGATTTCTCTATCTTTTGGAGTCTCTCTCAGGCTTTGGCTAAGTCACCCCTCCCAGAACTCAGCAGCTTGACCCAAGATAAGGTGTTGTGGGAAGGGTTCAGGACTGGGTGTTAGGAGACCTGGGTCCTGTTCTTAGGTGTTTAACGATTTCACTATTTGACCCCCGCAGGTCACCCTCTGGCTCTGAGCCTCCATTTCCACATTGGTAATGTGAAGAGGTTGGTCGGCTACTCTTCCAGATTGACTTCAGTCTGAGCCTTATAGCATTCTGATTTTAAGGTGCCAGGACCTAAATCTGGGCTCATGTGCGATTTTGCAACTCCTTCCTCTGGGTCAAGGACCCAGGAACATCTTTTGACTTTGTGTCCTTCACAGAGAAACCAACGTGAAAGGTTGGAGGAGATGCCATGGAGGCAGGAATCGGGAGAAGAGGGCCACTGTGGAGAGGCTGGGCAGGCACTGCTGCAGCCCACTGTCCTGCTGGTTGGAATGGTGGTGAGGGTGGGTCATAACAAGAGTCCCACTTTATGGACCACTCTGACCCAGTCTTTGGGGTGCCAGTGCAGGAAATTGCTACACCTGTTGGACTACCCCTTACTCCCAAGAGGTACCAGTGCTAGAACATGGAGGGTGGAGAAGGGGAACATGATGAAGGGAACAGCAGTCAGCATTGCTATCTCCTCTTTCCTAGCCATCTGCTCCCAAGAGACCATTTTCTCTGTGGAAGTCTGATTGGAAAAGACCTAGGTGGAGCCCACTGAAAAACCCTCCTCCATGCCCACATCACCTGCTGCACCTTGTAACTCATGCAGCATCCTTTAGCTAGCTGTGACCTCACCCTAGTACTGGAGCCTGAAAAACCAAGGAAACCCACTCTGTGGAGTCTAGGGTCTTGCTGTCTTCGAATTCTACAGAAGAGATGTCTTCTTTTCTCAAGTCTTATGGAGTTACCTGCCCAAACTCTCAGTCATGCATGGTGCTGTGTCCTCTGCTCTTCCAGGTCCTGGGGACTTTTGTGTCCAGTGTGATGAGGAAGCTGGTAGCCTGGAGAGGGCAGAGAGCCATGCAGAACACTCTGAATGCCAGGATCCAGCCAAGGCTCCGTTGTGGGACATTGGGTCATTTACTCTCTAAGCCTCAGTTTTATTATTAATAAAATAGGGATAGTGATAACTACCTTGTAGTGTTCTGTTAAGAGCAAATGAGATATAGAGAATGAAAAACACGTTTCAAGCTGTAAAGTGCTGGGCATAATAAGGCACTGACACTGAAGGAAGCTGTCTGCCTCCTGGGGAGGGGGCCTCCTTTGGAGCCACAGGCTTATTCTGGCAGAATTTACTGCCTCCCCAGGCAGCTCCCCCCTTTCTCCCAGAGCTCTCTGTTGCAGTTTAATTCACCTAATTGAAAGACTACTGGATCAGGCAAGGAATTTATCAAAGGAAAAGAGAGGAGAGCCTAGTGCCATTTGGCTCTTCACAATTTGTCCTTTCAAATCTTTGCAGGTAATTCCATTTCTGCATTAGAAGCAAGACTGGGGACTTGCATGAGAGGGAGGGGCAGGAGGAGGAAAGGAGGAGAGCAAGGGATGAGTCCAGATGCTGGGGGAAGGCCTGAGGTTGGACCAGTGAGGGGTTGTCTGGGGTGGAAAAGACCATGGTAATGGCAGACAGCTGCCAAGACAGAGAGGTGAGGCTGAGGAGGCCAGTGCCTGGCTAGAGGGGAACTCACTTAGAAGGTTGTAGGGGTGGTGATGCCAGGCCATTGCAGGTCGTCTCTCTTCTGGGGACGAGGAAGCTCCAGCTGCCCTGGAGCCAGCTTTGTGACATGCCATTCCCTGCATGGAAGCCAGTGTAACCTTTGACACCCCTTCTCAAAAGACACTTCCCCAAATGCGGGTGGATAGAGAGATGAGGGTGGTGGCAGAAGTCTGACCAAGAACTTTTCTAGGAGGATTCAACCCAGTCTGACACAAGGAAGACAGACCATCCAGGGAAGAGACTGAAGGCCATGGGCATTAGGAGGGGAGCTACATGGAGGGGAAATACAGAGACTAGAAAGGGTAGGGGCACACGTACTGTATGGTGGATGCTATTTACAAACTGAAAAATACCATTTCAAGGAAACTCCAGGAGGGATTATAAATCTCACCTTATGATAGAATATGTTGGAGAAATTTACTGCAAGCAAGTGGGTTAGGCTGAAACTTCAAGGGGTGCATGTGTGTGGGATGGGAGATGAATGGGCCCAGCACAGACAGGGTGGGACAGTTGGGGTAAGGGCATGCTGAGTCAACAAGATGGGGGTGGGATGGATGAACAATTCTTTCTTTTTCTAAAGTATATTTTATTGATTATGCTAATACAGTTGTCCTAATTTTTTTTCTTTATTTCCCTCATTCCTGCTCCCCTCCACCCTCCAGCATTCCCCTCCCCCTTAGTTCGTGCCCATGGGCTGCACATATAAGTTATTTGGCTTCTCCATTTCCTATACTTAATCTCCCCCTGTCTATTTTATGACTACCTATTATGATTCTTATTCCCTGTACCTTTTCCTCCCGTTCTTCCCTTCTGCCTCTTCACTGTTAACCCTCCATGTGATCTCCATTTCTGTGATTCTGTGCCTGTTCTAGCTATTTGCTTAGTTTTAGTTTTTGTTTTTTAGGTTAAGTTGCTGATAGTTCTGTTTGTTGTTATTTTACTGTTCATAATTTTTGATCTTTTGTTTCTTAGATAAGTCCCTGTAACATTTTATATAATAAGGGCTTGGTGATGATGAACTCCTTTAACTTGACCTTATCTGGAAAGCACTTTATCTGCCCTTCCATTCTAAATGATAGCTTTGCTGGATAGAGTAATCTTGGATGTGGGTCCTTGCCTTTCATGACCTTGAATGCTTCTTTCCAGTCCCTTCTTGCCCGTAAGGTTTCTTTTGAGAAATCAGCTGGTAGTCTTATGGGCACTCTTTGTAGGTAACTCTCTCCTTTCCTCTTGCTGCTTTTAAGATTCTCTCCTTATCTTTAATCTTGATGATGTGCCTTGGTGTGTTCCTCCTTGGGTCCAATTTCTTTGGGACTCTCTGGGCTTCCTGGAAGTCTATTTCCTTCCCTAGATTGGGGAAGTTCTCTTTCATTATTTTTTCAAATAAGTTTTCAATTTCTTGCTGTTGTTCTTCTCCTTCTGGCACTCCTATGATTCAGATGTTGGAATGTTTAAAGTTGGGCCAGAGATTCCTAAGCCTCTCCTCATTTTTTTTTTTTTTTGAATTCTCGTTTCTTCATTCTGTTCCAGTTGTATGTTTACTTCTTCTTTTTTAAAAAATATGTTTTATTGATTATGCCATTACAGTTGTCTCATTTCCCCTGCTTCATTCCCCTCCACCTGCACATCCCCTCCCACCCACACCCTCCCTTTAGTTCATGCCCATGTGTCATAAGTTCTATAGCTTCTACATTTCCCACACTACTCTTGCCCTCTCCCTGTCTATTTTCTCCCCACCATCTATGCTACTTATTCTCTGTACCTTCTCCCC